>ML860730.1:608-24619 GCA_009831015.1 Picea engelmannii
AAACTATGATTTAATATTTATTTTTTTAAATTGATATATAAATTTTTTTATTGATAGTAATTTAATAATAAAAAAATTAAATTGATATATAAATTTATTTATAATTTAATATTTTTTTTAAATTGATATATAAACTTTTCATTGATAGTAATTTAATATATATTTTTTTAAATTGATATATAAATTTATTTATGATTTAATATATTTTTTTTAAATTGATATATAAACTTTTCATTGATATATAAACTTTTCATTGATAGTAGTTTTATTTATGATGTAAAGAAATTGCTGATATTAAACAACATTGTATACCTTGAAATATACACAATTAAATCTTATAAATTAAGATTAAAATAATTTAATTAAAAAAAATCTTAGAAAACCTTGGTAATATATTATTAATTTTATATAGTTGTGATTCAAAATTTAGTATTTTTATAAAATTGGAAGGAAAATAAAGTATATTTAAAAGCAACATCGTAAATATATTAACTTATTTATGATTTAATATTTTTTTTAAATTGATATATAAACTTTTCACTAATAGTAGTTTTATTTATAATGTAACGAAGTTGTGGATATTAAGAAGGAAAATAAGGTATATTTAAAAGAAACATCATAAATATTGATTTAACAATTTTCTTTTAAATTGATATATAAACTTATTTATGATTTAATATTTTTTTATGGTTGGTGGGTGGCTTTATGCAAAGAAGTTAATATTTCATTAATCACGGTCCACCACCTGTTTCCACCTACAACGCTTGAGTTTTATACACGGAGACAGTTTTAGGATTTGGTAATCGCATCCATGGTCCAGGCTCCAATCGCTGCCAGCACATATCCGAATTTCGGACTATAATGATGTTTTCTAAAATTTATTTCCCATCAAAAATACATTTAGTGGACTTGGTTTCCATTTCCAAAAGATGATAAGATGGAAAGTTTAACCGTAAAATACAGGTAAAATGCCTTCTCACGAGTATTTTTCCCATCAAATTCCAACCGTAATCACTACTCATATTATAATAGTAAAATCATATACCTTTAAGTACCATCTAATTTTAAATAATTGATTAAATTATATTTAATTTTCATATATTGTTTTTCAAATTTTAAAATAACTCATTGAAGAGGATTTAATACATTTTCGAATTTACTCATTTATATAATGTTAAAAATACATTGAAATATTATAAACAATTATCTTTTAAAAATGGTGAGGAAACATTTAAGAAGTAAAAATAAAAAATAAAAAAAAAATAACCAGTTTAGCATGTTTCAACCTTAAGGTCATAGTTCATGCTTTTTTTCAATTAATATATATGCTAAATAAAGTGGACAAATGAACTATTTGGTCATAATTAATGTTTTTTTCAATTAATGTATCTACTAAATAAAGTGGATAAATGAACTATTACGATTAAATAAATAGATTTTATTATTTTTTAAATATCACTAATGACAATTAGTGTATACATATGTAAGGAATATGGGAGGTGAATGCATGTGTATTTCTTGTTATAAAAAAATTTAAGACCTTTTTGTGAACAACCAAAACAAAACATTGTATTTTTTTTAAAGTAAAAAACCCAATGGATATTGAAGGGAGAAAGTCAAATACATAGCTCTTAATATATACATAGTACCACATGGTTATGTAATCACATTGTAGTGCATGGTTTTGTTACTCTTAATATATACTCTCTCTCCTTTGATACCACATTGTAATGCACCCAAATTCCCATTTGAGCCATGTTATTCCTAATTCAGACTCTATCCATACTTAAGTTTTAAAAGTCTTTTATCTTAGTTTATTAATTCTTTGATACCATAATTCATTATGCTCGACATAGCTCTGATATTGTATTGTTTTGTAATAGACTTAAACCCTTGTCCAGGCTCTAATACCAAAATGTAACAATATGTTATGCATCTAATAAAATTATACATGCCGATAGTATGTAGTCTCGTGCATAACCATATAAACATCCATAAATATAATTTTCATCTTTCTCATTAAAACTACAGCAAAAATTAAACACATAAATACGCATTATAGATGGTTATAAAAGCACCAACTAGTTGCAGACCTTAAACATTCCACCCAACCATAGACACTCTCATTCTAGTTCTCTCAACAGTAGGTCACCCCCACGATAGGGCTATGACTCCATTAGGGAAAAAGGTGCTCTCACTAGGCCAACTAAGTGTTGAATTATTTGATTTTTAGATCTGATAATTTATTTCCTTATGATTTAAATGCTATTGTTATCATAGAATAATTACACACTAAAAATCTTCTACAAGACTTGGCAACTTGATGAGAGGTTATTGTAAGTAAATATTATATGAGATCATATATTACAATTGAGGGCCCCATATATATACTTGGGTGGTAGTGCCTTTTTCATTTAATGGATATGTATTTTCCATTATTGTCTTTTCATTAATTACTTTATTATTAATTATTGATTATTGATTATTTATATATTTATACATTATATTATAAATATATATTTATATATTATATTCATGTTGATAACTATTTCTTCACATGCACGTCTAATTAATATAGATCACTCTGTCCTTGAGAGAGCAATGTGAAAGAATATCGTGTCTTTATCACTGCTCGTCAAATCAGCTTGACTACTAGGAGAAAGACTACACTTGGGTCATTCACCACTAGCCAAATTAGCATGACCCCGTGAGTGAATGTATCATTCTCCCTTGGTCAAATCAGAATGACCAATCTATGAGAATGTCTGCCCGATGTTGCTAATTGGAGAAACATCAACATCATGGGCCATTCACCACTAGCCAAATCAGCATGGCCCCATTAGTGAATGCATCATTTTCCCTTGGTCAAATGAGCATGACCAATATGGGAGAATGTCTTCTCGATGTTGAAACATCAATACTCCCTCTCAGGGAGGAAGACATTCTGCATCATGCCAAGTTTGTCTCTGAAGTATACAAACTTCGCCCTAGACAGAGGCTTGGTAAGAATGTCTGCAATCTGCTCATCTATGGATATGTATTGGAGCTTTACTGCTCCCTTCTGTACCATGTGTTGGATGAAGTGATATTTGATCTCAATGTGCTTCGACCTGTCATGAAATACTGGATTTTCCGAAATCTTGAAACAACTTTGATTATCACAATGTATCAAGGTCGTCTGTAGCTCTTGATCAAATAGTCATGCAAGAAGCTTTTGAAGCCATATTGCTTCATGACTTGTGACACTAGTTGCTATATACTTTTCTTATGTTATACATAATTCTACTTCATGTTAAACCGGGATATCATGGTTGGTCCTAAGCTGAAGCAGCACCCCGAGGGGCTCTTTCTGTCCACTGCACTTCCTACCCAGTCAGAATTTATATATCCCTGTAGCCTCACTTAACTACATCAGACATATCTCAAACCATATCCAACTGTACCACATAGGTACCTCAATACATGATTTGTTGCAACCCAATGGAACTGCCTCGGCTCAACCATAAAATGGCTCAAGGTGCTCACTTTAAAGAAAATATCTAGCCTGGTGTTAACTAGGTAAATCAAGTATCAAATCAGTTATTTGTACATAGTGGGATCCACTAAATATGAATCAGAAGCGAAATCACTCAACTTCTTCATATTTGTCATCATAGGTGTATCCATGAACTTGCAGTCCATCATACTGTATCTGCTCAAGATTTCAACTATGTACTTCCCTTGTCCGAGGAAGATCTCACCTTGTCTCTACCACACCTCTAATCCCAAGAAATAATGCATCAAGCCAAGATCCTTCATTTCGAACTCTAAGGCTAACTCGCTCTTGCACACGACAATGAGTCTCTCTTCTCCTGTAAGGAATAGATCATCAACATATAGCACCAAGATCAAAGGATTGTTATCAACAATATTGTAGTAAAGGTTGGTATCTGCATCACTCTTGGTGAAGCCCAAACTCATCAAGTATCCATCAATATTGGAGTACCATGCCTTGGGTGCCCACTTGAGTCCGTACAAGGCCTTTCTCAATATGCAAACATGAAACTCCTTCCCATGTATCACAAATCCCTGAGATTTATCTATGTACACTTCCTCCTCAATCACATCGTTGAGGACTGCAATCTCCACATCCATCTGATGTAATCTCCAACCCATAACTGAAGTAAGAGAAATAATAGTCTTGATGGAAGTGTACCTGGTGATTGGAGAAAAAGTCTCCTCATAGTCTACTCTCTCTTTATGAGAGAATCCTCTCACCACAAACCTCACTTTGTACTTCTTGATGTTGTCATCTGCTGCATGATTGATCTTATAGATCCACTTGGAAGTCACCATTCACTTCCCCTCTGGTCTCATAACTATCTCCCACATCATTCTTCATGATGGACTGATACTCTTCCATCATGGCATCCTTCCAAACCTGTTGGTTTTTTGCCTCCTCATAAATGGAAGGTTCATGATCAATGATATGACTCATCAATGCCATATAACTCGAGAATCTTTGAGGTCATTTTCTCTCCCTGAAAGTACCACTAGGATTTTTATCCCTCTCTGCATACTACAAAGTGCCACGAAGCCATGTTGGCCTCTTCCTGGTCACTACAACATCTGTAGGTAGATCCACTGGCTATGTTGGCTCTATTCACTCCTCCTGGTAGTCTGAAGGATGAACAACTGGGCTACATATATCTGTACCCTTCTCCTTCGGAGCCTCCTACTCCTTACTATCAATCTCCATATGAGACTCTCTAGACCTCTTGAAGGCTACCTCTTCATCAAAAGCAACATCTTGACTTACCTCGATCTAAAATTGTCTTGGGATGTAGGTCATGTAGGCCTTCGAAGTCTTTCTATATCCCACAAAAGTACCCTTCTTTCCAGAAGGTTCTAACTTTGTCCTCTTCTCCTTGGACACATGGATGTATACTGGACAACCAAAAATTCTCAAATGGATGACCTCTGGCTTCACTCATGTGAAAGCCTCCTTGGGAGTCCTGTCCCCCAAGATATGGTGAGGACTCATGTTCTGGACGTACATTGTTGTATTGGATGCCTCTCCCCATAAGAGCATGGGTAAACCTTATCATGAATCATGGCTTTGGCAGCCTCTACAATGGACATGTGCTTCCTCTCTACAACCTCGTTATGTTGTGGGTTGTAAGGAACAATCAACTCCCTCTTGATCCCTACCTCCTTGCAGAAATCATTGAAGTCCTTGGAAATGTACTCTCCTCCATAATCTGACCTTGACATCTTGATCTTCTTCCCTATCAGGTTCTCTACATGAGCCCTGAAATCCTAGAATCTGTTGAAGACTTCATCCTTGGTCTTCATGAAGAAGACCCATGTCTTCCGGGAGAAATCATCAATGAATATCACATAGTACAAGAATCCACCCAAAGATGCAACTTCCATAGATCCACATACATCTTAATGTACTAGATCCAAGATCCCCTTGGACCAGTTGTCTCTGCTCAGAAAAGATCCCTTGGAATTCTTGCCAAGTGCACATCCTCTGCAAACCTTAAAGTGGTCACACCTTGTAATTAGGAAAATCACGAACAAAGGGAATGTGGTCACTCTATGTGCACATGTCGCTCGTGACCATGACCGTATAATTGCAATCCTTAAGATGCTCGTGCCCTGTAATTAAGCAAATTGCGACCAAAGGGAATGTGGTCGCTCTGTGTGCACAGATCGCTCGCGACCACAACAGTACAATTGCAAAAAATAAAATATCTTAAGAAGATCTATCAGATCTAGCACTAAAAGCTTTTAACTAGCTTCAGAAAATACGTATACTAGCTCTCGCACTAAAAGCTTTTAACTAGCTCTGATACCATGTTGAATTTTCTGATTTTCAGATATGATAATTATTTCTTTATGATTTAAATGTTATTGTTATCATAGAATAATTACACACTAAAAATCTTCGACAAGACTTAGCAACTTGATTAGAGGTTATTATAAGTAAATATTATATGAGATGATATATTACAATTGAGAGCTCAATATATATACTTGGGCGGTAATGCCTTTTCATTTAATGGACATGTATTTTCCATTATTGTCTTTTCATTAATTAATTTTTTATTGATTATTGATTATTGATTATTTATATATTTATACATTATATTATAAGTATATATTTATACATTATATTATAAATATATATTTATACATTATATTCATGTTGATGATTATTTCCTCACATGCACGTCTAATTAATATAGATCACTCCATCCTGGAGGAGGAAATGTGAGAGCATCTCAAGTCTTTATCACTCCTCATCAAATCAACATGACTACTAGGAGAAAGACTACACTTGGGCCATTCACCAGTGGCCAAATCAGCATGGCCCCGTGAGTGAATGTATCATTCTCCCTTGGTCAAATCAACATGACCAATCTGGGAGAATGTATGTCTGATGTTGCTAACTGGAGAAGCATCAACATGTTGGGTCATTCACCACTAGCCAAATCAGCATGGCTCTGTGAGTGAATGTATCATTCTCCCTTGGTCAAATTAGCATGACCAATCTAGGAGAATGTATGTCTGATGTTGAAACGTCAACACTAAGCTCTAACAGTCTGCACAATCAATGGCTAGGCCAAGGTACCAAAATCCAATAGAAATTCCAACCCACGACCTCTCATTCCCCATCAGTCTACACAACCCAAGGAAGTGTACCCCCATCTCTACTTTGTAGTCCCTTAGGTTGTCCCACTTCCCTTCTAGGGATTTAGTACAGAGAAGTCAGGAAGTCTCAGAAATTTGTGGCTCTAGGAACTCCAACTGCTATAATGGTGTCTCCATGTACCCTTCAAGTCTCACACCCAGGGAAACCTATCTCAGACAAGAAGCCTAAGGAGAATTGTTCACCCAAATCTACCTAGGATTCTCAGGGTTCACAAGGAAACATGGTTACATTGACTCCCTAGCTCACACCCCACCTGCAATGGTAACAATAATGATTGGAATGGTCCATTTTCCACTGAAAATAAAGATTATATATGCATGGCTTAAACTTGACAAGTGGCATATAAGGACCCGTTTTCCCTTCACTTGGAAATTCGTCCCACCTTTAGGAACTTAAGATGTATTTTTGAAATAATACTTAGGCTTAGGACTTGGGAATAATTTAATATATTTGACTTATCCCCCTTTGCTTAGCCCTTTTCTTTAATCCCTAGCCCCCTTTCCCTCTCGTGGAGTCCTAGCCCCCCATACTCTTTTGTCTGACTTCGTCTGCAACCGTGATGTATTTTTATTAATGAGAGTCTATGTACATATTAAAATACAATCTCTCTGGCCTTTGGCCATCACAGGTTCTCTGACCCAAAAACATGCATAGAAGGGAACTCTGACCCCAAAAGCCACATTGGATCACCAACCTATAAAAACATATGTACATATGTACATATACACATTTACAACCTAGGGATCATCCTGGGGTATTAAATTCACCTCCCCTTTATTAATGGATTTTCTTCAGTGCATTGTATACAAATGAACATTCAAAATACTTCAAAAAGTTGTGGGTACTCCTGCATGGCTTCCTCATGCTCACATGTAGCATCTTCAGGATTGTAGCAATTCCATTGGACTTTTACTAGGTTGATGGCCTAGATCTTGAGAAAATTGACCTTCATGTCCAATATGTGCACCCACTAGACCTAGAAGTTGTCAATTGTTCACATGCAGTTCATTGCATTCAATTTCAGATCTGAAAATTACTTCCAAGTGACTTCAAACAATAAACCCTAGGGTTGTTATCATTGAATAATTTTACACTGAAATTATGACAGAAAATTACAGTGGAAACATAAATATCGAAGAGAAACCATTCATACACAAGAGACACAAATTTATGTTCTATAACTTTTCAGAATTAGAATTTCTGAGGGAAAAAACATCCCTCTCAGTGAATCACAAAGTCAACAAATCTAAGGACAAAAACCAGTCTTCACACAAATTATAAATTCAACAAATTTTCCAAAAAATTCCTAACTTACAAATATGCTTGTAATTTGTTGTACAACCTGTTGAGGTCAGTGGTTTGGACTATACGGACTGCTAACGCCAGTCGTACGGACCTGCAACCTTCCCAGAAACACTTGCATGTGCAACCTATTTCTCCCTTTGTTGATGTTGTACGAACTTTTTTCTTCCACACGTGTGACTTTACGACATGTTCTCACGTGCAACATGTCTTCTCCTCACACATGTGGTTGTCCTCTCACATGTGTAGCATCTCTCTTGGCTAGAAAATGAAAAACTGAATATCCATAAACCCTAGGCCAAATTTTCCAAAGTGCAGAAAATCATTTGTTGAAATTTCCACCCAATCTCCTTGGCACAAGTGTTTACTCACTTATGCCAACTCCATAATGTCACAATGAGATGTCACAATGATCCTCACATTGTCTCTCCTTTTATAGGAGTCTAAAGTAAGTTTAGAATCCCTTAATGTACTTTAAGGAGCCCTTCATTAAACTCAACATTAAATTAGAATTGTCTATTCCAACATGTGGGTGTGAAGCCCCAACCAAGCCCTAGCTCCAATTCAAAGAGGTTTTCACTGAAACAAAAATGCAATGTGAGTACTGACGAAGATTCTCATATGCCCAACACCATGGCCAATGTGAGAATCCCTGCCTGAAGCTACAAAACGTCAACACTCCCTCTTAGCAAGCGAGGTATTCTCAACCACTCCTAGCTTGTCTCTGAAGTAGACAAACTTCCCCTTCACTAGGGGTTTGGTGTGAATATCTACAATCTGCTCATCTGTGGAAATATATTGGAGCTTTACCACTCCCTTTTGCATCCTGTCTCTAATGAAGTGGCATATGATCTCAATGTGTTTCGTCTGTCATGAAACATTGGACTCTCCAAGAACTTGACACAGCTTTGATTGTCACAATAAATCACTATAGGCTCCAACACCTCACTAGATAACCCTGCAAGGAGATTATGAAGCCAAATAACCTCACAACTCGCCAAACTAGATTCCATATACTCTGCCTCTACTGAACTGAGTGCCATGGAAGTCAGTTTCTTGTTGAACCAAGAAACCATTGTGGATATCAGGTTGAAACAACCACTAGAAGTGTTCTTCCTATCAACAACACTACCTACCCAATCTAATTCTAAATACCCATGCAACCTCACTCCATCATCCTCAACATATCTCGGACCAAATCCAACTATACCTTGAAGGTACCTAATTACATGTTGTGTTGCTACCCAATGCACCTGCCTCATCTCAACCATAAACTGGCTCAAGGTGTTGAAAGCAAAGCAAATATACCACCTAGTATTGGCCAAATACATCAAGGAACCAATCAACTTCACATACATCATTTGATCCACCAAATCTGAATCTAAATCCCCCAGCTTCTTCAGATTGGTGATCATAGGTGTAGTCATGGACTTACAATCCATAATCCCGAACCTCCTCAGTATCTCAATTGTATACTTCCCTTGTCTAAGGAAGATCTTTCCCGACTACTGCCACACCTCTAATCCCAGGAAGTAATGCATCAAACCAATGTCCTTCATCTCGAACTTTAAATCCAAATCCTTCTTGCACCTGGCAATGATCCCCTGAGCTCCCATAAGGAACAGTTCATCAACATACAACACTAATATAAAAGGATCCTTACCAACTTATATGAGATATATATTGGGATCCGCTTCACTTTTGGTGAATCCCATGCTTTGCAAATACTCGTCAATCCTTGAGTACCATGCCCTAGGTGCCTGCTTGAGTCCATATAAGGATTCATTCATGATGGATTGATACTCCTCCATCATGGCATCCTTCCAAACCTGTTGGTCGGTTGCCTCCTCAAAACTAGAAGGCTCAGAATCAATGATGCTACTCATAAGCGCCACATAGCTCGAAAACCTTTGTGGAGGCCTGCTCTCCCTAAAGATGCCCCTAGGTGTCGTATATCCCTTCGCATCTCTCAAAGTATCTCGAAGCCATATAGGTTGGTATCCTCATCACTAGGAGGGTCCAGTGGATCCACTGAATCAATTGAATCCTCCTCATGGTCTGAAGGTTGATCCCTTATACTAGATGGACTTGTACTCTCCTCAACCTTCGAATCCTCCTTCTCCTCACCATATGTTTTGGTCTCTTAGGACCACCTGAAAGACAAATCCTCCTCAAACCTAACATCCTGACTAACTTAAATGTGTTGTTATCCTAGAATGTAGATTTGATAGGCCTTCGAAGTCTCGTTGTATCCCACAAACATGCCCTTCCTCCCAGAAAGTTCCAACTTCATCCTCTTCTCCTTAGGAACATGGATGTAAAACGAACAACCAAAGATCCTCAAATGCCCTATCTCCGGTCTCACTCCTGTGAATGCCCCCTCGGGATTCTTGTCCTCCAAGATCCTATGAGGACTCTTGTTTTGAACATAGACTACCGTGTTGCACGCCTCTTCCCAAAGCAACATGGGTAGATCCTAGTCATGTAGCATATCCCTGGAAGCCTCTACTATGGTCTGGTTCTTCCTTTCCACAACCCCATTCTGTTGTGGATTGAAAGGCATTGTCAACTCCCTCTTGATCCCTGCCTCCTTGCAGAAATACTTGAACTCGTTGGAGGTATATTTTCCCTAGTTATCGGACCTCAAGACCTTGATCTTCTTCTTCCCTGTTTGATTTTCCACCAGATCCATGAACTCCCTAAACCGACTGAAAACCTCATCCTTGGTCTTAATGAAGAAGATCCATGTCTTCCTGGAATAATCATCAATGAAGGTTACAAAATACAAGTAACCACTCGCAGATGGAGCTGACATTGGTCCACACACATATGAATGTATTAGGTCCAAGATCCCCTCAGACCTACTATCACTGCTTGGAAAAGAATCCTTGGCGTTGTTTCCAAGTGCACAACCCCTGCATTATCTCTCGTGCTATGCTCCAAACTTTGGAAGATATGTAACCATCCTCCTCAATACTGGAAAATCCTTGTAGTGCATGTGTCCTAATCTTTGGTGCAAAAGCTCACATAGACTATCATTGTTATGTACCAAGGCCTAGGCTGGCCTGTCAACCTATAAAGACTACCATCATGAGCACCAATGACCCATGTTGAGTCAAAGCTCAATCCTCTTGGGCAAGCAAGAACCTGTCCATCTATGAATGCCACTGCATACCCTCTGTCATCCATAGTTGAGATAGAAAGTAGTTTCTTCTTCAGTCTTGGTACATACAACACATCACTCATCGTGAGAGGATTCCCGGACTCCAGCTGAAATGAAGTTGTCCCAACTCCCTTGACTGCATATTTGGCATTATCACCAAGCTCTACCTGCAATCCTAAGTTCTCCTCTGACAAATTGGTGAGTGAATTTTGTGATCCTATCATATGACGAGATGATCACTATCTACCAATTAGGTCCCCATGGTGTTCAGCCAAGATCACAAATATGTTGTTGTAACAATAAATCTATTGTCACAAATATGCAACAACAAAAATTTGCAGCCACACGTGTCTCAAGAGATGATTCATTCTCTATCTAGAGCCTTCTCTCTGATACCATGTTACTTTTTCACATGTAGTTCATTGCATTCAATTTCAGATATGAAAATTACTTCAAGCAGTAAACCCTTCAAGCAGTAAACCCTAGGGTTGTTATCACTAAATAATTTTACACTAAAATTATGACAGAAAATTACAGCGGAAACATAAAGATCAAAGAGAAACTATTCATACAGAAGAGACACAAATTATGTTCTGTAAATTTTCAGATTTAGAATTTCTGAGGGAAAAAACAACCCTCTCAACAAATCACAAAATCAACAAATCTGAGAACAAAAACCAGTCCTCACACAAATTATAAATTCAACAAATTTTCCAAAAAATTCCCAACTTACAAATCTTCTTGCAGCCTGTTGATGTCGGTCGTATGGACCTGCAACCTACCCAGAAACACTCGCACATGCAACATGCCTATACAACCCGCACGTGCATCTTGTTTCTCCCTTTCTTGCAACTGTATGCACTGTTTTTCTTCCACACATGTGACTGTACGGAATGTTCTCACGTGCGGCATGTATTTTCCTCATATGTGTGGCCTCTCTCTTGGTTGGAAACATAAAAACAGAATGTCCAGAAACCCTATGCCAAATTTGTCAAAGTGTTAAAAATTCTTTGTTGAAATTGTCACCCAATCTCCTTGGCACAAGTGTTTACTCACTTATGCCAACTCCATAATGTCACAATGAGATGTCACAATGATCCTCACATTTCCTCTCCTTTTATAAGAGTCTAATGTGAGTTTAGAAGCCATTAACTTACTTTAAGGATCCCTTCACTAAACTCAACATTAAATTAGAATTGTTTATTCCTCCATGTGGGTGTGAAGCCCCAACCAAGCCTCGACTCCAATCCAAAGGGGTTTTCACCAAAACAAGAATGCAATGTGAGTGCCAATGAAGATTCTCACATGCCTAACACCAAGGACAATGTGAGAATACATGCCCGAAGCTACAAAACATCAACAGAGGTCACCCTCGTGCTCCACCTAGATCACAGTCCAGACAATTGCGTGGTTAGGATCATGCACATACTTGTTAAGCAAAGACACATGAAACATGTTATGCACACACATGAATGCAAACAATGCAAGCATGTATGCAACATGACCAATCTTCTCCAGGATTTCAAATGGTCCACAATATCTTGTTATTAGTTTTGGGCAACTTTTCGATTTCAATGAACTCTTTTTAGCTTTCATTATCAAGAAAACATGCTTGCCCACTTTGAATTCTTCGTGTGTTCTACCTTTTTATGCATGATGATTCTCCACCATGTGTGTTCTTCCTTTGTCTCAAGAATCATCATGGTCCTTCGGGGTAGACCCCAAACCATTTACAACATGGCCGATATCAATAACTAGCAACTCCCATCCATCATGCATAGTGTCAAGAGGCTTCTCAACCTCTAAGATGGTGAGAGACAATGTGGTAAACATGTCACTTTATTATGCATGTGAGGTTGGCTAGCTACACGAATGCTCCCTCAACTCTCTGACAGCTTGAGTAACTCGATGACATGTCTTATGCTCGAGTTGTTTAGACTACCTAGAATGAACTAAAAATTGACAAGAAGCACTTGAAGGTTCCCTTATCATGGTATATAGGGTGCCTCCCAAAAGTCCAATAGATGCCTCAAGTGAGCCACATCCAATTCAACCTTTTGCACTTACACTAGGATTTGCATGTACAAATTTGCACAAATTAGTGATTTGTCATAACCTGTGAAGCTTCTACTAGTATAAGCATTATTAAATAAAGCATCATTCCTCTTTTTCCATATGAGAAAGAGCACTTATAGTCTTCACAATTACCATGTTACAAGAAACTCCATAGCGTAGGGCACTGTCTCCAACAACAAGGTTGCTTTCTAGGTGATAGAGATGGAGAAGCATTGACCACAAAAGGAGACAAACCAAATCCATGTAGACTTAGCAAATGAATAGAACTAAAAGAGTTGTTTGAGATTTAAGTTCTACCACACAAAGAATATTGGGGCTCTAACATAGATAGATGAGTTAATCTCCAACCAATAGGTATATCCCTAGTATGAGTGGCCAATACCATGAATAAAATGTTTTTTTTGGTTCAATTAGAGGCTTCTAGAGGTTGCGACGCTTAAACAACATTGTCCTTTATTTTGCTTAAGCATCCATAATTTATTTAACCACCATCAAAAATGGGTTTTTGAAAGAGCCACTTATAGCCATATGCAAGCTTGTATTTAGCAAAGGCCTTTGACATGTTCCCTCCTAGGGGTTTTGCATATTATAGGTTTGGTTAGAGATCTGATATTTGTAAGTAAAATGAGTGATGCAAGTGTGCAAACAATATTTGAAAAAGATTGTTACAAGATGGTTCAAGGAGTGATGGTCTTGGCCAAAGGAGTATACATTGGAACATTATACAAGCTTAAGGAAAGCATTGTTAGTGATGGATGTAATAATTTTGTTGCTCCTAAGATGAACAATGAAATAGACAGAACCCTTAAGTTTCCTTAAGAGAAGGACAATGCTTTGGCATCAAAGATTGGAACATATTAGAGAGAATGAGCTTCAAGCTTTGCACACTACAGTTACTGCAGAAATATTTTTTTATTTTTGCTTTAGATTTTGATTTCTATGTATATTGTGTATATGGTAAAGATAATTGAGTAACGTTCCCATTTGGTGCTACAAGTGTGAATGGGATTTTTTCACTGATACATAATGATGTGTTTATCCCTAAACATGTTCCCTCATTGGGAACATCTCTATATCATATTTACTTTATAGATGGTTTCTCCAAGGAAAACATGGATATATTTCCTTTAACAAAAATTTGAGGTTTTTAGTGAATTCAAAGAGTTTAAGGCTCTTGTAGAAAACTACATAGAGAAAAAGATAAAAGTGTAGAGGACATATAGTGGTGGAGAATTTTGCTCAAATGAACTTGAGTAGTTTTGTAAGCAATATAGAATATAAAAAAAAAGACAACTCCATGTACACCTCAATGGAGTGGAGTTGTAGAGAGAATCAACGGGACACTAATGGAAAAAGAAAGAAGTATATCCAGTGGTGCATGCTTAGGGTAGGAATTATGGGAAAAAACAGTGGGAACTTCAAGTTATATGATAAATTGATCACCTACATTTGTTCTTGCCGATAAAACTTATATAGAGCATGGATTGGTAAAAAACATTTTCTTTATCATCTTAGAGTTTTGGGTTGTGATGCTTATGCGCTTATTTTAAAAGGAAAAAAGAGTAAGTTGGACTAGAAAGCTAAGAAATGTATCTTTATTGGGTATAGAAGTGGTGTCAAAGGCTACAAGCTTTGGAACCAAAAAACAAAGAAGATTGTTTATAGCCATAATGTAATCTTCAAAAGAGGTTAAAAAACCTCCAAAGTTGGTAGAACAACCAAAAGAGGAAGAACTAGAAAATATGTCATTTGATTTGGAAGATGGAGCCTCTGACTCAATGGAAGAAGATGAACCAAGGAAGAACATCATAACCCAATTTTATAGAAACCGGTTCAACAAAAAATACAACCAAAAAGGTATAGTCCACCTGATTTTCATTCTACTTTTTTTGTATCTGTGACCAATGATGATCCTAGAACTGTTAGGGAGGTAGTTATTATGAAGTAAGATAAGTTTTGTAAGAATATCATGGTTGAAGAAAAAGTGGCCTGGAACAAAAATGCAACATGTGATTTAGTTAAGTTGTCTGCTGGAAGAAAACTAATTGGTAGTGAATAGTGTTCAAGAAGAAGTTCAATGAAAAAGGTAAGGTGGAGAAGCATAAAGTTGCCTTGGTAGCAGAGGGATATTTCCAACAATGATAATTTTAAAGATAGAAATTTATATTAAAATGTAGAAACCTTGATGAATCTTACTAGTCCTTAATATGCAAATTGTAAAATGTTTGGCAACGTTTTTGTAAGAATATTCAAATTTGTAAGGATTTTATCTAGTTTGTATAAATTTTTGGTAGATTTTAAGGTAAAATAATTTTATCCTATAGAATCTAGGGGAATCGTTTTTAGAAAAAATGGAAATTGGTGAATCTTTTTTGGGAAAAAGCATTGAAATTTAGCCCCTAAATTTTTCCTTGATTCCCAGGGTGGAGAGAATTGATTTTAGTGAAATTTTATCTATTGTTGCTAACTTAACTTCCAATAGATTTATTTTGTCTGTTGTTGCTACTTTTGATCTTAAAGTAGAACAAATGGTTGTGAAGACAACATTCCTACATGGGGATCTTGAAGAAAAAATCGATGTATCGTAGACAAAAGGTTTTACAATGAAAGGAAAGGAGACCTGGTTTGCAAGTCTAAGAAGTCCCTCTATGACTTGAAGCAATCACCAATGATGTTTTACCAAAAGTTTGATACTTATGTAATGGGACTAGGATTTTCATGAAGAAAAGATGATCATTGTGTGTATACCAAACAAGGTGGTGATCTTAAGAGGTCACAAGTTCAAATCCAGAGGGTGCTAGGGTATGTATACCTCCGTAGACTTTAGTAGTCAAATCGTTGAGGGGGTCCCTTGTCCCACAAACAAGGGGGTTTCATACAACAATTTGGTGTCTTGATTGGTTGTGATCTTAAAATTAGATTATTATTATTATTATATTATATGTTGGTGATATGTTGTTAATTGGAAACAACAAGGAAATCATTAAGGATGTTAAGTCTCCATTTTCAACTCAATTTGATATGAAGGATCTTGGTACTGCAAATTTTATTTTGGGAATGGAAATTAAAAGGGATCATTTAAACAAGAAACTCTAGTTGAGGAAATATATTGAGACGATATTGCGGAGGTTTAGAATGTAGGAATGTAAACCTATTAATACTCTTGTTCCTATTGACTTTAAAGTTATTTATGGAAGAATGTCCCAAGAGACAATAGGATGTGGAGGACATATCTCAAGTTCCTTATGCAAGTGTTGTTCGAAGCTTAATGTGTGTCATGCTCTGTACTAGACTAAGCATTGCCCATGTAGTGGGAGTTCTTAGAAGATATATGTCAAACCTAGGGAAGGAACATTGGACTATTGTGAAGAGGATCTTTGTATATTTGCAAGGCATTCAGATTGAGCAATCTCCTACCAAGGAAGACCCAAATCAAACATAATAGTAGATGTACAAGGTTTTGTTGATGCACATTGGGCTAGAGATCTTGATAGCTAGATCTACAAATGGTTATGTGTTTAACCTGTTTGGTGGAGCAGTGAATTGGATGAGCAAGAGATAGGCTATTGTTGCAATGTCAACTACAGAAGTTGAGTACATGGTAGCCACTAATGCAAATAAGGAAGTTGTATTGTTGTGGATGTTGTATTCAAATGTTGGTTTCTTACATAAAGCAACAAGAGTGGATTTCAATAGTCAAAGTGCAATATATTTGGCAAAGAACCGTACTTATCATGCTCGAATGAAGCATATTGATGTGCAATATTATTTTGTTAGAGACATGGTTGAAGACAACAAAGTGTTCTTGGAGAAAGTTGATACCTTAAAGAATGTTGCAAACTCATTGATGAAGTCTATCGATACTAAAAAGTGTTCTTAGTGTAGGGAATCAATGGGCATCGCTTACCTAAGCAACTAAGTTTATGTAACCGTTAGCACTGGAATTTACATCATCGAAATTTCAACTAAATCATGCACTTTTACAGTGTTATGGCACTTTTGAAGCGCCAGTAAACTAGATCATTTTGTAGCACCTGTTGAAGCCATGTTAATGTCATATGAAATTTGGCAAAATATTTATAAATTTGGTTTCAGAGGCCTTTTTGGTTCTCGGGTTTCTGTGCAGAGTATTAATTAGTGGTTTTTATTAAAAAAAAATATTGGGCCCGAGGCCCAATCTCCAAGTCTACGAGCTAAGCACCAAACAACAAGCCAATACACACAATCCAACGCCCAAGTCAAGCGCCAAGCCACCGAAGGGAGAGCCCACAAGGGAGTAATATGGGTGCACTACGCGTCGAAGTGTTATGTGAACACTCGACTATTTAAACACTTTTGAAAGAATGTTGGTTTCATATGTGGGATAAATCCCATAACCACAAAACAAAATAGTGCGCAGATTTTTTACCAAGTGTCAATCCATCTAGTGTTCAAGTGTCTGATCTCATTGACGACGACCGAGAAGCCAAATATATACCATGAATCGAGATGCCAAGTGTTAGCTCTTGTACAAAACATCGACACCATGAGCTAGCGTTGACAACGTTCACTCAAGTGCCAAGTATCGTCCAACTGTTAAATATTAAGAGCCAAGCATCTGTTCCAAGTGATAAAAACTCCGAAGAGTTATGATCCTTTTTACAATAACAGGGTTAGTGCTCAGCGCTTTGGCAACAAGAGATGCCTACGGGCCGGGCTCATCCCATTTACAAATCGCAATCTTGCCACCAGAGCGCCATATCAAACGCATTCCATAAGTCAATTGTCCCATGCCATTCCATTGCTCTATGATACTGATAAGGATGGGATCAGAGAAGTAGCTCTAGTAATATATAATGGTGAAATTATATTTTTCAGGGTTTCAGGGTACTTAATGTTAGACAAATTGGAGGTTCCTCGTTTACAAGCTCACAAAGATTGGTATGTTGGGTTTGAAAATGATTATTTAGATTGTGCTCGTCCTGATATGTATGATGATGTTCTAATTCAGGAGGCTATTGACAGTAAAGCTATATCCTAGCATCGGGGAAACGTGAAAGAAACAAAGTCCAATGAGTTTGTTTCGTCAAATGGAGTTCTTGAACATCAAGCTTCAAAGCAATGCATCTAAGTCAGAATTGTTATTTCGTGTTTCTCAGAATGGAAGTCTCCAATCTGCTTTAGAACACAATGACCAAATGGGAGCTATAGTTGAGCTTCCCAAGCATGTGCACCTGGAGTCCTTGCTCATTTACTCCATTATTTGTTATAGATGTTATCTCATGGTGAGCCTGGAAAAGAAAGAAACAGAAGTTGGTGATGGTATAGTTTATGAAATTTCAAGTAGCGGTGATACAACAAACCAATTAGTGCAGAGAGTGCTAGGAACAACTTCTATAATGTAGACAATGATGATGGTATAATGGTTGGCATTATTAGTATGGGTGCTCTTGTTGCAGGTGGTGAATTAAAATTATCAAGTGTCACCACCTCTACTTCTATGCCTAGTCTCTATTCTGGAAGTGGGCAGCTAGAAGAAAGTAACCATACATCTACAGTTAATAGTTATTTTCTCCTATTTGCATTACAAAAAACATTTCAAGGGTAGCACACAAGGACTCCAAGTGATATTACCTATTGAAAGATAGTTTGAAATGATTTTGCAGCATCGGCGATTAAAAATAGAGTTTTTGCAGCGAACCTATACACGCTACGAAAGTGTTGAAGGAGGAGTTTTTGCAGCGAATTGTCACCAGAATGTTGCGAAACTGCATAGACAACCAAGACCAGTGCCCATTCAACTGCCAGCTGGGAGAGATTGTGCCAAGTCATCATGTGGACTAGAAGGACCAACTATTTTTCCACCGAACTCATGTAGTTTTGTTGTGATGTGTATGTATTAAATAGTCATGGAACTAATCCCTAAAAATCAGGAGTTGGTTAAGATTTATGTTGTAACTCCTCGCTATTATTGGAAAATTGAAGATACCGAACTCCTAGGATTGGGGGGGTAATGAGAGGCTATATTTTTTAAACTGTTGAAGGATAGGGGGTTGGGTCGAGAGGCTAGAGAGGGTTTGAGGAGCAGTTAACCAGCTCATTTGTAAGCATGAGGGCCTATGATGTAAATTTTTCTGCCATGGAAGATACATGGAAGTTGTTTTTTATCAGAATGTGATTTCTTTGTTCTCCATTTCTTTTGTCATCTTCTTGCTTGAATATAGTGCAGATTTTGAAGATCAAAGGTTGCATGTGATTAATAAATCCATGAGCAACAGAGGATCTGTTGTATCCTGCTTGTTAATCATTGTTTTTATTCAAGTACATTGCATTCATTTTGCAGAGAGGATTCTTGTCTGGTGGATGTTCTCCTTTATGTTATCTTCTTCACTCTTCTATCTGTCATTATATAAAACTCTCTTCCAGTATGCAGCTTGATTGCCTTCAATATGCAGAGAGGTTATGAATCCATGCCCAATGTTATAGCTCACTAATCTGTAGTAATTTTGTTGCCTTCTCCCTAGCTGATCCATCTACCAAACCTAATTTAATCATTCACTCTTGATATTCAAATGGGTATTGGGCTTATCCTTATAGCAGACTAAGGGTAACTTCTAGTGCTAACAATAACCTTGGCCCCCTTATGAAAATCATTCAACAAGTGGGAGATTAGTGAATATGTGTTGTCAATATTTTTGAACATAGCCATAATCTTTCAGATCATGTGTTTTATGTAGGGCTCTGTATATCCCTTGACATTTCATGATGCAAATTTCATTGATAATTGGTAGGAATGATGTTTATATCATCTTCATTCACATTCTCTTGTAACCTTGGCAAGACATCATATGGATTTGATGTCATGGAGGGATTTTAGAGCAACATGTAACTATTGATGCAAGGTGTAGACTTTGGGCTTCTTTTAAGTGTATTTTGGTGTATTGTCCACTTGAGAGTTGACAAGTGAGGGTGGGGAACACACCCTCCCATATTCTCCCCAAGTTCTAAGAGAATGGGATGGGCACACCACCTTTTTACTAGTAGTCAAGTCCAATGACCTTTATAAACTTGCCCCTCTATTGAGGCCACCTTGGGGGGATACACTTTCAACATTGCAACATCGTTATTATTTTGAATATTCTTGCAAACAACCTAAACCTAACCATATTTAGTATCAGTGTTTACTTGAAGAGAAGGCTAAGTCTAGGACTAATTCGCTTGTGTGGTAGGAGCAACCAAGGGGTCTATCTGGACCATCAAAGGATAACGACAAATTTTCTAATCCAGGCTCAACAATGGAAAGATGTATTCACCAGGTTGATATACCTAACATGTTGCTTCATCATTTAATCCCCAACCCATAGAAGGACATATTCCTTCATAACATTTGATATATTAACATGGAGGCAAGCCTTTTTATGGGGTCTAGAGTTTAAAAAATCCAAAAGGACCAAGACAAATAAACTTGCTAATGGGCACTGAGATGCGCTCCAAGAATGGATAAAACTGCATAGGAAGTGAAAAATACACAACCCACATAGGATAAGAGAGTTGCGTAGTCAGGTTAGCAAAAAAACACTACCCAAGGAGAAAATACAACCAAGGTATCATTTGATACCTAAGGTCCATGAGACACAATGGTAGTGACATGCACTTTCTCAATAAAAGGGAAGAAGAAGAAGTTGTTATATAGGCTTTGGATATCAATGCAATGCTAGCCATGAGGTTTCCAGTCTTCCTTAGCCTAGGCCTTAACACTAACATCTAGAGGTAGTTGAGAAAAAAGATAACCAAGAAATGTTGTCCTTATATGAATTGCATACATGATCATACCTAGTAACAACAATATCAACTAGGATTTCTTTAAGAATATTGCTATTACCTTGTGGTAAATTTTCATGCTGAACTTTAAGGAGCCTTGGACTATACCATCATTTTTGTTGCCACCAATAACTGAGATTTTGCTACCACTTCTAACAAAAAAAGGATCAACAAATCTGAGTTCGGGCCCAAGGGAAGCCATTTAAGGCTCCCATATGCCAGTGGGCTCGTCAAGACTAATGAATAGGGCAAGATAGACAACAATGAAGATAGAGATAACAACAATTGGCATTGTGATGAACATATTGAGTATGTGATATTAGGTATGCTACAAAGTGGTATCACAACCTCCATAACTCAACAGGAAAGAACCCCACCATCTAAGCTCACCAAGGGATTCATTCATCATTTAAAAATGTCAAGATACGGAAATGTGTGAAAGGAATAGGTTAATAAGATCTCCCCACACACTATGACTACTAAGATCCTAGTTAAAGGAGTAGGTAGTCATTCATTTTGCTATTCATGGTTGTAGATTCACAATGGTTAATATCATCTAAGCTCACTAGGGGATTCATTCATCAATTATAAAATTCAAGATATGGACATGTGTGAAAGAAACAAGTCACTAAGACCCCCACGCATTGACTACTAAGATCCTAGTTAAAGGAATAGGTAGTCATTTATGTCGTTATTCATAATTGCAGGTTCACAATGGCTAATCAATAAAATTTCCTATGTAAGAGTGGGATTATTCGGAGGCTGGCCATGGCACTGATAGGTACTAACACTAGGACATGTCTATAGTTTTTCTATTGAGTTGTGGAAGGCAACTGAATCCTTGCTAGCCACAATAGCAAATGGACGTAGCCAACGTCCTCATCGAGGCATTCACATGGGTCAATGATACAGAGAAATAAACACATTGATTGAGTGGATGTGAGATTTGGAGGCCAATATCAATGACAGCGTTATCCTTTCCCCCTGTTTTGAAGTTCTATCTCTACTGGGTCACACATTATAGTATTTGTTGAGCTTGCATTGCTTGCTTCCAAAGGAGACTCACCCTGATTATAGAAGAGATGCATCCTCCTCATTGAGAGCCTACTCAAGTGATGCCTAGAATCATACAGATAATCCCTGAGCAGGTCGTGGGAAATTTATAGTGTCACACTAGAGAAGATGAGAATATGGCTATTCATAACTATGTAAACTTCATTACTAATTCCACCAAATAACTGTACAAAATTTTGTTCTGCGCCTTGTTTACATCTTTTTAACTTTTGTATTCAGCTGGGAGATGCTCCATGCATTTTCTTAATTTATGAACTGATGACTTTCATAATTCCATTGGCCCTTCTTTTGGCCATTCATGGACATTTATATACTTTGTTTCATGGTCTTCATCTCTAGTCCAAATTGCACTTTATAAACATGGTAAATGATGAATAAGCAAAATCTAATGGGAGAATGTCGATGAATGCAGGCTATTGTCAGGTAGGTAAGCATATTGTGGAATGGGAGATATGAATTGCCTCTCAGAATTTATGAGCTTTATATGCATGTAACTGAGATTAATATTCATCTCATTGAAGGAGATTAAAAAAAGTGGTGGAGAAGAATTCGAAAGATCAAAATCTCCTAGAATAGATACTGAAAAGAAGCAGAAGACTGTGAGAGTCAGCTGCCAAGAAAAAGGTCAGAAGAATAATACTTGAAATTGAAAAAAATAATGTCTCGTTTTACTTCAGATCTGCACTAATTCTTCAATAACATATCCAAGCTTTCATTTTGATGATCAACTACAGAACATCTCCAATAACATATCCAAGCTTTCATTTTGAGGATCAACTACAAAACATCTTCAATGGTGGGCAGCTGATTGGCGATGCCAACTATCGAGGTAAGGAGGATTACGTGATCAGATTCATCTCTAAAATAGAATTTGTGGCAAAATCTAACCAACCTTACAGTAGCAAGACAGGTCAGCCTTTAGAAAATCTCTGATATCAACTTATCCCAAAATGAAAGAACATACAAACAATTAATTCCAGGCTCTGAAGACGGAATACTGATAGAAGAATCTAAACTGCATTTTTGACAGGCATATACAAATCAGCACACAATCAATCGTGGGTAAAATAAATTTGTGATAATTCTTTAAAATTAAACCCCAAACAGGAGGTCGACTCCACCAAATCTACAGTAATATATTAAAAGCCAGATATGCTTAAGATAAAGTGGCCAAACCAAATATACCTACCGCTAGCAGTCAAATCCAAATCTTTGCCTTTGCAGATTTAAAAGGATGATCAGATCTAGTTCACTTACAAATTCTCTATAAGAGGGCATATACATAAATGAACAACCATCACCAAAACTTTAAACTCATCTCTTGTATTCTCTGTAAAAAAAAAAGCATCAATGCAATGCGTAAACGATATTTTTCTTCTGAATTCATTTTTTCCTGCAAAGAAAAGAAAAACATGAAAAGCGCCGTACATTAACCTTCTTCTTCCACAGATTGATTTATCAATGCAATGCAAAAATTGAGAGCAGAAAGTTAGGGATAGGGGTTGCATATTCACCTTTAAATCTTGGTGGTAGCGGTGGAAATTGAAGCTGAAATTGAAGAGGGTTCTTGATCTGGAAGGGCTTGGTAGGCGGGGAGGCCCGAGCTTCTGTCAATGTTTTCGTCAGGGTCGTAATTGGGATCAAGCGATCTGTCAATGGCGTTCCTGCCCGCTTCAAGGCATGGCTTGCAAGCCATCTCTATGGCCACCCAACCCAATATGAGCCCAACAATGGCTATGGCAGCTGTGACTAGAGCGCCCATTGCACCACCAATCTCCTCCCGCTCTTCTTCTTCGGCCTGGTTTTGCTTATACTTTGTACGCGAGTACCCCTCAAGTTAAGTGTAATTGCATAAAGTAATAAAGTCTAAAGCTAAAGATGGTCTGTCTTCCTTAT
>WSFP011410901.1:0-24619 GCA_009831015.1 Picea engelmannii
CCCTTACTGTTCTTATTTCTTAAAATCCCATAGACATGATCCACTAGAACAACTAATGATACCTCACCATTGTTTAATATCCACGATCATTAGTTTTAGTGATTATTCTTATCAAGTATATTAAAGCCACCCCTTGAAGAGAACTATGCTATAAATTGCGTGTCCTAGAGTTGTTGACTAACCATGTGCCTTTGTCCTAAGAGAATATTCCAAAGAAGTCTAGGAATAGACAAAATTGATTGATTGTGACCAATGGCAATTGCTTTTGAGTCTTAATTGAAAATTTTAGCATCGTTTTATTTGATATTTCCACTAGTTGTCATGAATATTTAATATTGTTCATGTCATAGTGAAGCTCTAACTCGAGCTCAATAGCATTTGCTCATATATCAGGAGTATCAATARTATACCTTCTTGCTTGATTTGCATCAAGATTTTCTATCACGATGCTTCTATCAGGTTTGTAACTGTAGGTAACTCAACAATGTCTTTTAGTTATTTTCCTCTGCACATGTTCATCATCTATTGGCCTTCCTTGTAGCTTGGGTCCTTCTAAGAAATAAGTTGAATGGTACTATGAATTCCAATGTGATTAATAAGAATGTTCCGTTATAAGGATTTATTTACCCTTATGTTATAATGTTATGTTATAATGTATAAGGATTATTAAGAAGGTAATAATGTTATGATATGATAACTAATAAGAATGTTCTGTTACAATGAGTTATTTCCCCTTATGTTTTCCTGAGTGTGCAGGATTTTGGACCTCGAGGATGCAAAGGAATCGATGGAACCCCTTGGACTATGGATCGAGTCAGGGAGTGGACTATTAGGGTTTGATTGTTGTATATATGACATATGTGCATCTGATTAGATGATATGAGTATGGATATGTTTCTGACATGATTCGTTAATGATGCAGGATGATGATAGCTTGCTGACCAAACTCACATGTGGAGTAGAGGGGTCACGCACAACTACCAGAGACATTGAGGGAGAGGTTTGGAAAGCATCCGTGCCACAACCTACTAGCACTCCCACTGTGGCTCAAACTATAGGTTAACGACTACCTATTTCGAGAAGTCCCATGATGTCGTGAGGGCCGAGTATGACAGTCACTCACGATGATTCTAAGCAGTGTGCAATAAGGTAGGGGACTTATACCTTAGAGGCCCTTAGTCTCCCACAAGATCACCTGGTGGAGTATTGACTCCAGGTTTTTTTATGTCTACCAAGTTAGTCAAAAGGTGAGTGGCACCCTTGGCACACATAGTGCATCCTGAAGGGCACATCATGCAAGGGAAACATAATGAGAGGAGTGGCACCCTTGGAGCACCTAGTGCGTCCTGAAGGGCACGTCGCGTTGTTAATTAATAAATGGATAAACCTAGATGGCCTTAGGATGAATAATGTGATAAGAAAGATTTAAAACAATTCCCCTAATAAAATGTCGCCCAGCCTAGGAAAATAAAGTCTAGGTCTAAGTGATACTTGTGATAAAAAAAATTATTATCTATTTATATAAAAATAAAAATAAAAATAGATAAATAATAATGATAATCATCATTAATGATGTGATGAGAAGGGGGTAAGTAATTCTTTTAATTTATAAAAATATTTTGGGGGATAAAATTTAAAAAGGGGGAAAAAGGGGAAATAATTGTTTTGTCACATATGTTAATTAAAAAATTATTAATTAAAAGGAAAAAGCGGAAATGTTAATTTTCTACACCTGCCAATTTGAGGTTTAAATGAAAAGGGAAAGAGGGAAATTTAAAAGAATTAGGAAACTAGGAAAAAGAGGGAAACATAAAAAGAAAAGGGAAACACAAAAAAAAAGCAGAAAGACTAACTTAGGAAGGTGTCTAGCATTTAAGAACTTTCTAAATTAAACTCAACTAGTAAATTAGTAAGGGGGTAAGTCATTAAAATGTGTAAGGGAATATGGGGACACATAGTAGCGAGTCTAGGAATGATTTTAGGTATGTGAGGGAATTGGGAGTAATTAATAAATTAATGAAATTAAATTATGGTCCAATGAAGGGGATGGATTGTACATGCAGGGAGGGATTTTATGAATTAAATTATTGAACAATAAATTAAAATGGAAATTTGGGAAAGTAAATGACGTAGGAAGTCTATATAAAGGAGGGAGGAGGAGGATGATGATGGATCTCTTCTGTTGTGCATAACGTTACGCTGCAGAATTTTAGATTTGAATGACTTAGCTTGTTGGAGTTGGGATACCCATCTCTATGAGGAGTGGTAGCTCAGACTTGTGAGGCGAGTTGGGAGCTAACTGATTCTTTGGTTTAGTGTGTGTGGCCCCTTTACGGCTTGGGGGGATAAGGTCGAAGAAGAGTACCACTAGCATTGGCTGGGAGGTACCGATGAAGTCTCATCGGTCGGCAAGCGAGAGCTGCACGAAGCGCGCGGGAAAATGACTTAGCGTAGACGACTTGGGATACGATACGCTTACTTGATACTGCATGGTAGATTCTTATTATACCTCATGCTTTCAATTCTGTATTTTTAATTGGGTAAGGAAATGTTGAATTAACATTTTAACTGATAACTTAATTTTTCCCTTAGCCTTATGCTCGTTGTTGACTTGATTCCCCTTGCCTTCGATCCCTGGATGTTGAGACTGGCCTTTGGTTGTTGATTGTTGTGAATTTTTGTTCTTTTCGTCCTCATGCCTAGCTCTTCAGTCCACTCCTGAGCATTCGGCCAGGAGCTGAATCGACGGTTGTCACTTCGGTGCACATCAACCTATAGATTCAAACGCCCTGCTTTTATGTGCGTGGATGAGGAGTGAAGGATGTGTTTGCCTAGTTTTTTTTCCTTTTTCATCTCTGCATTGATCTCTGCCTTGCCTTGATCTCTGCATGTTATATCACCTCTACGTCTTCATCGTTCTCGGCCTCTGTAGACGGTGTTGGGTATTCTCTGCATTTTTATATGTTGCCAGATGAATTTAACTCTGTGTTTTTGTTGGATAAGTCAACTCTACGTTTTTTTTACGTATTGTTGGAAAATCAAATTTGCATTGTGATCCCTCCCTGCAACTTAACTCCGTTCTATTTTATTGATGGCATTTATTCTCGGCATTACAAAAAACCAATCCATGAAATTGACTCTGCGTTTTTAATTTATTTTCCTGGATATTTTAGCTTTGTTTTCATGTACTCCCCGATGATCGCATTCTGAGTTTTGTTTATCACTTTTAATGGAAATTTTACCCTGCCATTTTTCTGGGTGTTTTCACTGCTAGAGAAGCGTTTTAGTTTCTACTTGGGTAATGAGGATGTCATTATTTTAGATTGCATTTTCCCTCTACCTTATTTTTACAGGGTAGCAATTTTACCCAGCGATTTTGTTGTGTTAAACTCAACAGACTCAATTTTAGTTGACCTGAGTTTGAAAGTGCGATGGGAGTAGGAACTTCGTTTCATACTTGCAATGTATAAATTCATTTTGGATTAGTTATGTGTAATTTCAATTCAAATCCATTTCAGATTATATTATTTTTTATATATTGTTTAGAACTATATTAGTTGAGATCTGAATTTTGTGAAGGGTGTTGGAACTTCTCCTTATTTTCCATCGATCTGACTTATGGGCCTCATGGAAATTACATTTGGATCCTGGAGATGTGAAACGCACACATAGCTCCTCTGGTCTTGTGAAGATTCTCAAATGCGCGCAGTACTGAACCACATTTGTATACTCTGTCACGAGGGTGATATTATCCTTCATCGATATTTTTTTTTTGCATTGTGAATTAGATATTCCTTCTCTAGTCGTTGTTAGTTTCTTTTCTTCTAGCTCTTCACTATCGATGTGCTTGACCAGTGAGGTTTGGTTTCTAAATATTCAGATAGAGGCCATTTAAAAATAGACTTGTTGAGAAACGTATTTTTCCTTCTCGAAAAATTATGGTTTGATGGAGACTATACTCTGTGATTAATGCATTTTGAGGGCGAGTTACCCTGTGGAATCCACCTCCTTAGTTTCCTCTGGCATCGATGATATGTCTGTATTTTTGTATGGATTTTTTTTTCCTCTTTTGGTGCTATCTACGACAGAGAAGAAGGTGACTGTGATTCGCCCATTTATTTTCTTGACGATTTTTCCTTTTAGAAACTACAAATTGTTACCCTTGCTGCATGGCGATTTTTCCCATTCTGAAGAGTGAAATTTTATTGTAATTCATTTATTACCTATGTTTTCATTTATTACCAGTGTTCACATTTAATTCGTTTATTTTCCCATTTGATACCTATGTTTCATTTAATTCGTTTATTTTCTCATTGTTACCTGAATTTTCATTATTACCCGCGTTTTCATTATTACTGTAATTCATTTTCATTATTACTGTAATTTGTTCTCATTATTACCTGCATTTTCATTTAATGATGGCGTTCAATTCTTGACAATTTACATATTATGGAAAGTGCATGTACCAATTTACAACTGACTACATGCACTTTTAATAGCAACTCATTAGCTGACAGGTGCAAAGGGATGACCTTTTTTATACAACAAATTTAATTAGCTTTTTAATAGACAACTTCTTCCTTTAACAACCTTTGTTTAGAATAGGCTTTAATTTGATTAGACAAACTT
This sequence comes from Picea engelmannii, assembly GCA_009831015.1. Lineage (NCBI taxonomy): Eukaryota > Viridiplantae > Streptophyta > Pinopsida > Pinales > Pinaceae > Picea > Picea engelmannii. The sequence goes on from WSFP011410901.1 coordinate 4,630, forward strand.
TATTTGAATAGACAACCTTTAATTTAATTTAGACTAGACTTGTCATTTAGTTTTAATATTAGTTACACTAGACGTGTCAATTAGATTGTAATTATAGTTTATAGTTCTAGCATGGATTGAATTAGATTGGCAATTTATCGACTAGTTGTAATTTAGACTTGCTGATTTAGATATGTAATTAATGTTAATTTGATTGTAGTTGTTGTCTAATTGGTAATTTAGACTCGCTAAATTAGATTTGTATTTAATGTTGAGTTAGGTTGTAAATCATTGACAAAATTGTAATTTAGACTGGACAAGTTAGATTTGTAATTAATGCTAATTTAGATTGTAAATATTAGCTAATGAGACTTGATTAATGGTTGGGTCGTTGATGAAGTCGTGTATTAGCTCACGCCTTTTTTGAGTTGACAAGACGCAAATTGACGTCACCTTGCATCTTGTCAACTCGCTTCTTAGGGTATGTGTGTATCTTCCTTGTCATTTTTCGGCTCTTAGCGCATCGGAGTATCTAGAGTCCTTGGTCCAGATAGGATGTGTTGCGCCTAGGTTATTGATGCATCTATTACCTGGGCACGACATGAATCTTGATGAGGGGATCAAGGCACACCCTATTGGATAGATACGAATGATAACTTGGCCGGAGTTGGTGCCTTCCGTGTGAGTGTTGTTGAGTGTTGAAAGTTCACTTTTAGCGCATGGGTTGAATGCATTCATGCATTTGGTTCATGTGCCTTGAGGATTTAGTCTTTGTTCATCAAGGACATGGTGTCAGGAGGGGGAATTTGTCCCTTAGCTAGTAGGCATGGTCATGTTGTGTCAAGCGGGTAGTTGTTTCCCTTGTTGCTCTACACACATTTTGCCCAGTTGCTCTTGCGCCAGTGCGTGGAATCATAATTGGTTGTTGCCTGGACTACGTTCTTGTGTTCGTCGTCAGTGGTGTGGTTAAACTATTTTCGTCGTCACTTTCTTGCCTAAAAAAAAAAGAAAAAAATTGCACTTATGCTTCCCTTGTAGTCGTATTGAAGGGGTTGTTACATATGGTATCAGAGCGGGTTCAAACCATGACTTGGGATCACTACGAATTTCGTTGATATGATATTGATTATAATGTTTCTAAATAATTTGACTTGTATTTGTAAAGGTAAACATGGTTAGAGGATGCCACAGAGGCAGATGATGGGGTGCTAGGGGAGGAGGCACGATGATGGTTAGAGGATGCCCCAGGGAGATGAACAAGTTGTCGAGTAGGAGAAGGTAGCGATGGGTGACGTGGTTGGGGCGATGAGGTATTTTTAGTGGATGTCTAAGGAACTGATAAGCCGTTTGGACATAGATGAGGCTAGGGCGTCGACACCCCCTGAGGTTCCACCACACACTCTGGTTGGTACTGGTAGCATTCACTGCGAACTCGAGAAGGTCAAATTTCTTGAGTTCTTTGGTGACATAGTCGTCGAGGCATGGTTGGAGAATATGGTGATGTGCTTTGCACTTCACGACTATACCTCCAACATGAAGGTATGCATGGTGGTATTTCAACTGAAGGGAAGCACTCTTCTATGGTGGAAGACGCTCCTACCACAACTGAACATGGTCGTCGAAGACGTGTCATGGGAACTGTTCGAGGAATGGTTCTGAGAGAGGTACCTATCAGAGGAATTCATTGAGTGTCAACTCAATGAGTTCAATGCCTTACGAGAGGGCGGTCATATGGTGCCCGAGTACGAGACCCATTTTATGGAGTTGCTTCAGTATGCTCCACATCTTAATACAAAGAAACTTAAGGTCAACAGGTTCCTGTTCATCCTTAATGGTAGCATACATACAAAGGTTAGGATTTTGATTCCTCAAACCTTGCATGATGCCATCCAGAAGGCCCTCATAGCAGAGGAGGAGCTTATCAGCGGGGGTCAGAGAAGGACTCCAGCGAGACCAGCAGGGAAGGTGTCATCCAGTGCACAACAACATCAGACACCGGCTAGACATATGCTAGGATATCGTGGCTTCCAGAGGGGATCCACTTTCTTTACACCTTGGTGACTAGTGCCTCAGCAGCGAACTCCTTATCGAGGACCACCACATTAGCAATAGTGTTGACTGCAGCAACAACAGTTTAGGCTTGTTTAACAGAACAGACCAGGATTCCAGGCCAGTGGTTCATCAGCTTGTACCTTGGATACCAGGAGTACCGGACTGAAGAAGGGGTGTTGGAAGTGTGGGGAGCCACACTACCAGTGAGACTTCCCAGTGGAGAGGACTAGAGTGTCTAGATCAGCTGGAACCACTACTGTGGGAGATTTGGGAAAGGCCCATAAGATTCATGTAGTGGTGAATAAATGCCAACTAGAGCACCAGTCGACTGTGCTCAAGACGTCAGGTACCATCGCAGAACAGACCCTTATCATATTGATAAATCCCAGTGCTATCGAGAGTTTCATTTCTGGTGTAGCACTAAAAAGGATTAAGGTAAAGGCAATCGAACATGATGAGTTTAGCTTTGTAGAGATGGCTTCGAGAGCCAAACAAAAGGTTGGAGGGAAGGTGATGGAATGTATCCTTAACCTGTGATATTTTGTAACCAGGGCCAACCTGTATGTCACGATCTTAGGATCTTATGACGTCGTGATCGGTATGGACTGTTTGGAATAGCATGAGGCGATACTCAACTGTAACATGAAATAGTTTAGCTTGGTCAATGATGAAGGGAAAAGATGTGTGATTGTAGGACGAAACTAGGGAGTTTCCCCGAGGTTCATCTCTTCCTTGCAGCTACGGAAGAGCATGTGAAAGGGATGTAAGCTTTATGCGATCCTTGCGTTAAATGAGAAGGGAGTAGGGAATTGGATTTTACTATAGACATAAAACTGGGGACTGAACCAATAGCTAGACCACCTTATTGGATGTGATGCAGGAGAATCTCAAGCGAGCTAGCGCGGAAGCAAAAGACAGCTGGAAAAGCGCCAACGCAGATTTTGAAATTAAGTTGAAGTTGATGCGCAATCTTAAATGAGACAATTAAGAAGGAGCGCCTTTGTATAATGTAAACGAACCTTGAGTAGTACACTCTTGTCCTTAGTAGGTAGAAGGAATTTATAGTAGTTAATGCAAGTAGATAGAATTCAATTCTAGATTAGACAGTTTTAGAGCGCAAGAGGGAAACGGGATATAGACACCCTCATTGTGTATTGTAACATAAAAGGGGAGCATGAAAATTATTGTGAAGAGCATGGAAGATAAGCAGAGAGCTGTGTAGAAGACTCCATGTATAGAAGTTATGAATTAATACAAAGAAAGTTGTGATTCAAACTCATGGTGTTCATATATTCTCTGTGTATGCATCTTTGAATGTTGTGCTCATGAATGTTTTACTCTTTCTGTAATGCAATTGCTTTTATGCTATGTATGAATGATTTCTTGTTGAATGTTTGAAATATGAGAGGAAAGGGTAATAGAATGAGTTTCCATTGTTTCTCTATATGAGTAAGAGTTCCTGCAAGGAGTGCAGTTGAACTATCCGCAAGGAGTGCGTCGAAAAGGTGTTCAGAGGTTTGTCTCTGAAATCTCATGAGAGATAGATTTTGTCAGGCACAGGAGCCATGCAAGGATTTCACAGGCCGATTGAAGTCTCAGGATTGCGAGCTTGAGCAAGGAGTTTTAGAGACTGCTTCCGCAAGGAGAGCGCCAGTCGAAGGTTTTTCAACACTTGGAAGTGGTTGAAAGTCTATCGCAAGGAGTGCGTGAAAGGATTCTTCTAAAAGAAGAAGAGTCGTAGAAGCTCGAAAGGATTTGAAGTCTTCAAAGGTCGTTGAAGGCAGGGAAAGAGACCAAGTCTTGAAAGTTTGTAAGAAGACATCGTAACGTCAGACTGCAGAAGAACGAGCTCTCAAAGAAAAGAACGGACGGTCGGAATTCTCTGAGGAGAATTCGTGAAATCCTATGAGTCGTTAGATCTCACAAAGGAGAAGGGGAGTTACGATGAAAGCGTCGAAAGGTTCTAAGCTCAGGAGGAGTAGGACCGTAGATCCAAGCCACAAGGGTCGTTGGACTTACACACAGATACTTGTATCGGGTTTTTGTTTGTGGAAGTCTCGTAAACTTTGCAACAAGAATCATGATATTCCGAAACGTAAAGTCCCGACAGCCATAGGATTTGTGCGGGCCACAGAGGAGTTGGCGAGTGGACAGGTGGCATACCATTGACGTGGATTCAAACTCCGTTGACCATTTCATAATTTCGTGGAGAGTGAAGTTCTGAAAATGCTGCATTAGGATTTGCGATATTACGAAGTCTGAAGTTTCGATTGAAGTGAAGTGGTCTTGGAAAGTCAACCACACGAGTGTATCAGAGTTTCAGCAAATCGAGATTCAGGATTCGAGGGAACGAGTTACTCGACACCGCGATCGCCAAAGTCGCGATAATGAAAATCCCGAAAAGGAAAAGGAGAGGTCAGTGTTGACTGTTTTCGGGTTTCGGGGATTCAAGAGACCAACGCTCGACCTCCGGGCTCACGAAAATGCGAAATCTGATCTCCTAAGTGGAAAGAGGTGATCCCGTAAGAGTTTGATGTGGGTGCAGTTTTCCTGATAGGGAAATAGAAGAACCGTTCGGAGTTCTTCGGGCCAGAAAAAAAGGAAAGATCCTGTGTTGACGTGGACCTTCCGACCTGCAGGTTGTGGAGGGAGCGTGCGTCGGCACCAGGATGTCGACCCCAGAGTTATACGATTTTAGAATGAAACTGAAAGAATTTCTTGACCTGAGACTGATACATCCAAGTGTGTCACTGTGGGGTGTGCCTGTTATCTTCATAAGAAAGAAGTATGGGTCGTGGAGGCTCTACATTGACTATCGTCAATTGAACAAGGAAATGATCAAGAATCAATATCCATTATTGAGGATTGATGATCTGTTCGATCAGATGAATGGTGCAACGATGTTCTCAACGATCGATTTGCGATCAGGGTATCACCAGTTACGGATAAAGGAGGATGACATCCCTAAGACCGCCTTTAAGACAAGTTTTGGTCATTATGAGTTTATTGTTTTACCGTTGGACTGACAAATTCCCTAGGGGTATTTATGAGTTTGATGAACGGGGTGTTCCGCGAGTACTTGGACAAGTTTGTCTAATTATTCACTGATAATATTTTGATTTACTCTTAGATGACAGAGGAACATGATGAGCACTTGCGCTTGGTACTACAGTGTCTGTGAGAGCACAAATTGTATGGGAAGTTGTCCAAATGCTCATTTTATCAACCGAGGATTCGCTACTTAGGGCATGTCATCTCTGGAAAAGGTATCGCCATGGATCCAACAAAGGTCGAGGCTATTATGGAATGGCCTGCGCCGACAAATGTCCCGAAATTTCATAGCTTCATGGGTTTAGCAAGATACTATCGATGGTTCATTGAAGGATTTTCAAAGATAGCAAATCCAATCACGGAATTGTAGAAGAAGAAAAAAAGTTTGGATGGAGAAATGCATGGAAGCATTTGGGAGTCTCAAGGAGCTATTGACAACAACACCGATACTAAAGGTCCCTAACATGGACGCAGAATTCTTGGTATGCACTGACACATCCAAGGAAGGCTTAGGCAGAGTCTTGATACAAGATGGTCGAGTGATCGGTTACATCTTGAGGAAACTGAGAAGGCATGAGGAAAAATATGCAACGCAGGATTTGGATTTTTTAGCCATTGTATATGCCTTGAAGGTTTGGAGACACTACCTAGTTGTATGAAAATTTGAACTAAAGAAGGAACACTGTGGACTACAACACATCTTTACGCAAAGCGACCTAAACACGCAACAATGACATTGGTCGAAACTTCTTAGTGAGTACGATTTCAAGATTTCTTACATAAAAGGAACAGTGAACAGAGTGGCAGATGCATTGAGTTGGAGACCACACATATTTTCGATGTTGCCTCTTCAAACGAATCTACGTGAAAATATTCTAACTTTACATCCTGACGATGACTTGTACAAAGAGGTCGAGGATTTTATCATACAAAACACAATGATGATACCAAGATTTGAAGGACTTACGTTTGATGACGATGAATTATTGAGGTTTAAAAATCGGATTTTCGTACCACCGAATGATGAGTTGAGGAGTTTCATCCTAAATGAGGCTCAAAGAGCAGTGTGCATAGCCCACCCAGGAGTCACAAAGATGAGGGCACACCTTAAACCCTGATTCTTATGGAAAGGAATGAAGGCATACATAGTCAACTATGTGGCCAGATGTCTGGAATGTCAACAGGTAAAGACCGAACATAGACATCCAACAAGATTACTACAACCACACGTTATTTCAGAATCAAAATGGGAGGTTATTTCGATGGATTTTATTGTGGGATTTCCACTGACGTCAAGGAGACATGACTCAATTTTCGTGGTAGTCAACACTATGATGAAGAGTGCTCATTTTAATCCTGTGTGTATGACGTATCAGACACCTGACATAGCTAGAGTTTTCATCAATGATATTGTGAAGCTGCATGGTGTGCCAAAGAGAATTATATCTGATCGGGAATCGATGTTTACTGGATGATTTTGGACTTGTTTCCAAGAGGCCTTGGGAACCCAACTTAACTTTAGTACTGCGTATCACCTAGAGACTGACGGGAAGACCAAACGAATGAACCAGACCTTGGAGGACATATTGTACATGTACGTGATGGACCAAAAAAAGTGTTGGGAAGAGTTATTTCCATTGGTATAATTCACTCACAACAATAGTTACCAAAGCACCATTAAAATGACACCTTTTGAGTTCCTATATGGGCGATGTAATGTGCCTCAAAATGACATAATTTTTTATTTTTTTTTCTTGTGGGGCGCCAAACTCATTTTAGCTTAATAACTTCATATTAAAGGAGTGTTATAAAATTCATCCTGATTCTGGATTTAAAGCCCATCTATTCTTCTACCATAAGGTTAAAAAATTATACCAGAGTAAATTCAAACTTAAAATGAGGAATCCTCTAAAATTCCTACCAGTTTCTCTTCAACACGTATTTAGACTATATTTATTTATATAGTGGTTCTATAACCATATACCTAGTACTAGTAGGTCCTAAGTTTCCCCCTTGGCACATAATTCCTTGTTCTGGCACGTAAGGCTATATCTTTTGTTCTAAAAAGGAGGTGTCCACTAAAGGGAGGATTTGATGGGAGTTAAATTCAACACCACAGATCGTACATGGTTCATTACATTGATTCTCTTTGTAGGTCTCTTAATTTGATTCTCTTTGTAAAACTCTTCATGGTACATTTCTTCTGAACACTAAGCTTGACATAGTTTTGGGTGAGGAATCCTCGCATGACCATATTATTCGACTGAGTCTTAACCAACTACAATATTAGTCTAGCTAAAAACGAACAATTAACTCCGACTATACTCGATTAGTCCCTCCTCGAAAGAGATGACCATTAAATGTAATAAAAAGGGTTATTAAGGGTAGGGGATGTGCCTATCAGAGGAGTTAAGACTCTGTTCTCATAATCAATGGAGGCCCTGTATAAGCAGGGTTCGGTGTCCTTCCTATCTATCCTTTCGCCAGTCTTGTTTTTCCAAGTTTACCCTAGCATATGTCCCGACCTATTCTGTACTTTGACATTTATTCTGGTAGCTTCTCCTCAACTTAGGTTTAGGCGAACTCCTTCCACATCATTGTGACTCTTCGAAAGAATAGAATCTGCGTGTTTTTCCTTCTGTATGGGAAAACTATCATTCTGGAGGCCACCTGCCTAGAAATCCGATCGACACAGTCCATCTTACTAGTAAGTTCCTATTCGAATATCATATCTTGAGCAAAGGTGTAGGTTTCTTGGAGTTCTAATTATGTGAAGGTCCCTCTCACTCTGTGGATATTACCACAGAGTGTATTTACATTTCCCTTAACGTTAATTCTTGGTATTTTTCGGGGTAATCTTATTCTGAACTCGGTTTGGGGTTATTCGTGCATTCTAATTTTTCTCTCCTCGTTTTCAAATTTTTCAAAGACTTACCAGTTTAATCCACTAATCATCCTCAATCTAGCGTTACAGAATGCCCAAAAGTCATTCTCCCTCACGCTCCCTTCCGGTAGTGTACAGCGAGATCGGAGTTGGGCATGGGTGAGGTTTCGTAGGGTTTGCTGGTACATTATGTGATAACACTTCTCTATTCCTTATTTTCGAGGGGTGAGTTCACCCAATGGTACTATACCCAGAATCCTTTACGGTCTTGACCAAAACAAAAATAAAGAAAATGCACAGTGATTTTTTTTACTTGGCATAATTATAAAATCCGTCTAAGATGTTCAAATACAGTTCCTAGAACTACCTTACGGTATGCGACTCTGAGTTATTATCTCTATGTGTGATTTACAGGAAATGTTTTTCCTCTGTCGAAATGTAATCGAACAATGGTTGTCCTTTGTGTTGGATACTGTAAGTTGTAAGGTGGCCTCTAGGGGTCTGGATACGACATATCTCTACTGGCTACTTGGTTCCTCGTTAATTTCTGTAATTATGATTCTGGGAGGTTTAAATGTATCCTTGGCACAACTCGGCCTATATCATTTATGTATTAAGGAAAACTAATACTATCATCTGTTTCACTTTGTTTAAAAACATTAGTTGCTATAACTATCTCCTTTTTGGTTTATCATCTTTATTTCGTTCAAGTATTGGTAAAATCACTAATGATGGGCCTTGTTGATGTGAGGTACCCATCAGGGATTTACTGCACCCCCTTCCTTCAGCCCAATCACCTATCCATATTTTCAAATGACAAGGCAAGGGCCCGAGCCTGTGCATAAAAAAGATAAGTGTCCTTTTCTGGACGAAAACAAACTGTTGGTTTAACACTTGTCATGCTGTCGATTTCTTTATTTTTACTTCAATTGAAATTTACTAATTTATGGGTTTACTTTTCTTCTCCAAGACTTCAGTCTACACAATGCCTGAGTATCCACCCCTATCTTCAGTGGAAAAATGTAATCGGGTTCCAAACCCACCAAAACTCTACAGGTTCTAGGTCACAAATAGGTGTTTGTGGCCTCAGTTAGTTTGTTATAAATAACTCTATATCGACTTCGGGGATATCTGTGGAATGTACCCCGAGGTCGTATTTCCATTGTTGGAATAGCACTAGTACTTGCACATGTTTTTAATCCGTGTTTTGATTTTTTTTAAATTGGTTCAACATATGTACTAAACTTTCTTATTTAATGACTGGCGGTTCTGGTCGAAAGTATTCAGAAAGATAGGTTGAACCATAGCGAGAATTCAAGCACCAAATTTACTGTTTAGATATGAAAAATGAAGTTTATATTATTTAGATATATTTATTCTGGCACTAGAATGTTCTCAAAATTTAAGTAATATAGTTACTGGTACTCTTCTATTTTGTTTTGTCCGATTTAAATAGAAAGGTATGAGTCGGGGTTGTGGTTTTAGCTAGAAATTTCAACTCATATCGTATATCAAAAATACAAAAATACAAAAGGGGTTTCCAGTATCTTTAGTTCTGAATGAGATTATTGGCCTCCTATATCCAACATAACATTTGTAGTTGTAGTTATATGTGATAGAATTATATCATGGGGAAAAATTTAGTAATTCATATTGGATTAATTCCATACTATGAGGCAGATACTCACCCGAGTAGATTTCTGATTCTGAGCTTTTATTCACAGCAATATAAATATTCCATTTATCTAGATTTAGTTCCCACTCCATGCTTAATTCTATACAAGGAACTTCAATGTACTGTAATTTAACCTGCGACTACCTCTGTAAAGCAGAAATCAAGATTACCGAAAAAGGATTGCTTCCAGAATTTAGCCATGCAATGACTTTTCGACTGTTGTAATAAATAAAAGACAATTTCTAACAATTATTCAGAATTCAGTCTAATCATAAAGAGTCACTCATAAATTAATTTACAGGATATTCTATTCGCATTTAGATGCCATACACATGAACAAGTTCTTTCCATATATTATATCAAATTTGATATTAATAGATATACTACATGAGGGATCTAATCATTTACGAGTGAATTGGAAAATACTTCAACTCATAATTAGCAAATGCATTACAACAGACATATATATACACGTTTAAATAGAGAAGGAAATTAATTAACATATTTGAACCAGTTTGCGGGAAGACAAAGGGAATAGCCACATTCCTCCCAACCGTAGAACAGGGCAACCAAAACACTTGCCTGATTCACCCACTAGCCTGACCATGAATCCATCAGGGCAAAACTTGGAATCTCCTCCTCAACAAATGTCATTCACTTTCAGTAGAATCCTCTTGCCTCAAACTCAATCAGTAGTGTTCATAACAGTAAGAGAACTCGTAGTCTCTTTCCCCCGCATACTTGGCAGCATCCTGCCTCCTCACATATGCTATTTAACAACAATGTCTTTGCCTAGGTCTTTCTTTCCCCCCCCTTGGGAATTTTCGCAGCTTTCCAAATCCCTGATTTTCAGGGGCTTCCAACGGCCAAATCTCTTATTTTCCACTTGTAACAATCAGCCCAGAGGTAGTTCCAACATGTTCCCCACTCATGGAGTCATGGTCAACTGATTTTAACATGGTTGTTCCATTTGTCCTCTTGCAATTAGTATAAAATATTATGTTTTCATACAAGTGTCATAATCAAATAGTTAGTTGGGTCAAATCATATATCTACCCAAAATTCATAATAATTAATTACAATTATCAAATTCTAAATTCTAAATTGCCATAAATGGCAAAATTTTTCCAAATTTGAATCTACTAAAAATGGAATAATTTTTCAACAAATTTTAAATTTCAGAAATAGTTTATTTTTGGGGATGTCACATCCTTTCCCCCTTCAATAAAACATTGCCCTCAGTGTTCGTTCCTTTCTTGGAATAGGGTTGGATGATATTTCCGCAAATTTCCCTCCAACTCCCAAGTGGCCTCCTCAGGACTAAAGTGCTTCCATTGCACCTTTACCTAAGCGATGGCTTTGTTCCGAAGTGTTATTTCTCTCCAGTCCAGAATACGCAGGGGTGCCACTTGGAACTCGCCTTCGGGTTCCACCTACACCAAGTTCCAATCAATCACATGAGTAGGGTCATGGACATACTTTTTCAACAAAGAAACATGAAATACATTATGAATTTTTAGATTAGCTGGAAGTGCAAGTTGGTATGCTACGGGTCGAATTCGAGCTAGTATCTCAAAGGGCCCACAAAACTTGGGTTCCATCTTGGCATAGTTTCCTAACTTCAACGAAATTTTTCGGGCTTTGACCTTCAAATAAACATGATTTCCCACTTGAAATTCCAAGTGTCTTTTTTTCTGATCTGAATAGCTCTTCTATATGTCTTGTGCTTCTTTTAAGTTCTGTTGTACCTTCCTTACCATTTTCTCCATTTCTTGGAGCATCTTTGGTCCTACCATGAGTTTGTCAGCCAGGTTATCTCATCTAATTGGAGTCGTACACTTTTTGTCGTACAATACCTCAAAAGGGTTTAACTTAGCCGAAGTTTGGTACCCATTGTTATATGCAAATTCTACCAAGTGTAGATAGTCTTCCCACTTGTTTGGTTTTGTTCTTACGTACATGTGGAGCATATCCTCTACTATTTGGTTTGTCCTTTCAGTCTGTCCATCCGTTTGTGGATGATAACTCATATTGAAATTCAAATTAGTATTTAGCACTGGAAACAATTCCTTCCAAAAAGAGGATGTGAATTTTACGTCTCTATTTGAAATCACCATTTTTGGAATACCATGTAGTCTAAAAATTTCTTTCATAAATATTTCAGCAATGTTTATAGCTTTAAAGGTAGACATTACATGAATAAAGTGTGCAGACTTACTGAGTTTATCGATTACCACCATGATAGAATCATTTTGTTTCTGATTTTTATGAAAAACTTTATAAAGTCCAGGGATATGGTCTCCCATTTCCATTCTGGTACTGGTAATGGCTATAATAGGTCGGTTGGATGCTGGTGCTCGGTCTTAACCTGCTAACAATCTTGGCACCTAGCCAAGTATTATGTTGTTTCACCATTCATATTAGGCCAGAAAAATAGTTTTCTAAGTGCTGTTATTGTTTTCTGGTATCCTGGATGGCCAGAATACGGTTTCTTATGCACTTCGTCCAAAACTATTAATTTTAACTTTGTTGAATCTGGTATGTAAAGTCTTTTTTTAAATCATAATAGTCCCTTCTTGTTGAACTTTAGATATGGTTTATCTAAGTTTACAGTACTATTTTGTAGTTCTTCCATTATCTAAGTGTAATTTTCGCCGTTAATACCTGTCGTCCTTATTCTTTGTTCCAGATCACTTTCTTCCCTGCTGATATTTATCTCAAATAACCTATGGACTCTTCTGCTTAAAGCATCTGCTACCTTATTTTCCTTACGCTTGATATGTCTGACCTCAAAGTCGAATTTGCTCAAGAAGGCTAGCCATCTTGCTTGTCTTGCATTAAGACCTGGTTGGCTAAACATATATTTCACCCCGCTATTATCCGTCAATAGTAGAAATTTTCTTCCCATTATGTAGTGTTGCCACATTTTTAAGGCGTGTATTACCGCTACTAATTCTAATTCACGAGTGACATAATTTCACTCATGTTCTTTTAATTTCTGGGACTCATAACAAATAATGTGTCCTTCCTGAGTTAGGACACCACCTAGTCCTTCTTTACTTGCATCAACACATACGATGAAGTCCCTGTCTGGGTCTGCTACCTTCAATATGGGCGCATTTGTCAATAATTCCTTCATCTCGTTAAAACTATCTTGACATTTGTCTGACCAATTAAACTTGGTCCCTTTATTTTGTAATGACGTGACAGGGTAGGCTATTTTGGAAAACCACTCTATAAATCTACAATAATATACGGTGATTCCCATGAATGACCATATATCCGCTACATCCTTAGGTACCGGCCATTCCATAATGGATTTTATCTTCTCCGGGTCTACGACAATGCCTTCTGCTGAAATCACATGTCCTAGATATTGTGATTCCTTTTGATAAAAGTCACACTTGTCAAATTTGGTGTACAGTTTTTGTTTCCTCAATGTTTGCAGAACTATTCTTAAGTGTTCATCATGTTCTTCCTTCATTTTAGAATAGACCAGAATATCATCGATAAACACTACTACGAACTTGTCTAAGTACTGACTGAAAATATTGTTCATCAGGCACATAAACGTGGATGGTGCGTTAGTGAGTCCGAAAGGTATGACTACGAATTCGCAGTGTCCATATCTTGTTCAAAAATCTATTTTGTTTATGTCCTCGTCTTTTATCCTAACTTGATGATAACCGTATCCTAAATTCAACTTTGAAAAGATCTTGGCCCCACCTACTTGATCGAACAGATCATTTATCCTTCGTAAGGGGTATTTGTTCTTAATAGTCATTTTGTTTAGTTGTTTATAATCGATACATAGTCATAGAGTACTGTCTTTCTTTTTCACAAAGAGGACTGGTGCCCCCCATGGTGAAACACTCGATCTGATATACTCTTTGTCCAACAATTCATGTAATTGTATTTTTAATTCTGTCAGTTCTGGTAGACTCATTCGATAAGGTGCTTTTGAGATAGGGATTGAACTAGGGAGTAGGTCTATGGAGAAGTCTATTACCCTTCTAGGAGGTAATTCTGGTATCTCATCCACAAACATGTCTCTAAATTCATGTAGGACAACAAAGTCTTCTAACTTTGGCTTATCTTCTTTTTCTAACAGATTCGTTACTTGGATTGCATAAAATTGACATCCATTTCTCATACATTTCTTGAGTTGCATCGCTGAAACTTGTCTGACTGATACCGATTTTGGTATACCTTGGGCTATTCTAGTAGTGCCAAAATCGTCTTTATAGTTAAGTGTCTTTGCATAACAATCTAGTACTACTTTGTGCTTTTCCAACCAATCCATTCTGATAATCATATCATAAGACCCTAGTGGTAGGATGTTCAAGTTTGTCCTTATATTTTGACCATCTAAGCTAAATTCAAAATCAGAAATAAATTCAACTACTTTCCTTTTAGTCCCTGTTGCTAGTTGTACCAGCCATGATTTTGCATGCTTCATTTTCTTAAGTTCATTTGACTCTACTAAATTAGGAGTAATATAACTTAATGTAGCTCTGGGGTCAATTAAAACAAAAATTTGAGAGTTATTGATTTTACCTTCGATCTATACCACAGAGGACTGGTGGTCAGCTTCCCAGCCATCTATGGCTACATTTATCCGATGCAGGCTTCTACCCACGTCACCCATCGTCAAGGCTTCCTGTAAGTTATGAACAACAGTTTTGTTTGTTGAAATTAAATGTGGATAGTTCCTCCTTAGATGAGGTTCTCCACATTCCCAACACTTTAATGGATCACGGGAGATGCCCCCAAACATCTTTGTTCACAAATTTATCAGTTTACCATTGCTTTGCATATTCGAACGATTGGAGTGAAAATCCTTTCTCAGAAATCTTTTTGCTGCATTCCGATAAGGAGTTGTCTAGTATCCCTTCTTCCACTGGTTCATTCGATCTTGTTTCTTATCCTTCCAGGCTTCAAGAAACTCTACCCATTTTTTATACTAGTCATAGCACATTCGTTCTTTCCTGAATACTTCACTCAAGGATTTGGGGTTGTCAAACTCAATTCTATCCCTGTAGGACTATGGTAAACAACTTAAGAATCACTGGATTTTTACCTTAATCGCCTAGATGTACGGTACGAACCTTAGTAGTTCCATAAATTTATTTATAAGGTCCTCCATTGTCATCTGTCCAAGTGATAACTCGTAAAATTCTTTCGTTTTCCTTTCATAATAGCTTTCAGAAAGGTATTGTTTCTTGAAATAATTCTTAAAGTCATACCATTCCAACTATTTCTCCTTTAGGCCCTTGGCCAATTTCAGGTCTTGCCACCAAATGCTAGCCTTCCCTTTCAGATTGTAGATGGCCATTCTGACATTCATATTACTGGAATAGTTGTAGATCTAGAAGTATTTTTTGATGTCCAACAACCATGCCTTAGCTTCTTCTCCTGTCCTGGATTCTCCATCAAAGGTATCTGGTTTAATCTTTTTAAATTCTCTTTCAAGGTGGTCTACTTGTTTTCTTTTTCTGTCTGTTTTAGTTTTGTCCTCAGCTAAAGGTGTTCCTTCAGACGAACTGTCTCCTTTTTCTATTTCTGGCCCAGAGTTCTTGGAGGTCCTTTTTCTAACCTCTTCATCATGGTTATCGTCCTTTGGGATTTTCTTGGTCACTATACTTCACAACAGGACCTCATTTATTTCTTGTTGTTCCTGCTGTTCTTTCTTCACTTTTTCATTGTCTACTTTGAAAACCTGTAGCTCAACAATAAGATTCCTCATTGTTTCTAGTTCTTTCGTAGGAGAGTTTCCGTCACTATTCTGTCTTGGATCTCCATGAGGTCCCTATTCTGGATTTCCTTCCATTCTGATTTCTGCATCATCCTGAGCTGCCATAATTCACACAAAACAAAAATGTTTTCTGTTTGTAACAAAAATGTTTATTAGTTTTGCATAGATCGAAATATGTGCTAAGAAACTAATGGGGCCCTGTTCAGGTCCATTGGTGTAACCTTGGGCTCTGATACCATATGTAATGTACCTCAAAATGACATAATTTTTTTTTTTTCTTCCGGGTTGCCAAACTCATTTTAGCCTAATAGCTTCATATTAAAGGAGTGGTATAACATTCATCCTAATTATAGATTTAAAGCCCATCTATTCTTCTACCATAAGGTGAAAAACTTATACCAGAGTAAATTCAAACTTAAAATGAGGAATCCTCTAAAATTCCTACCAGTTTCTCTTCAACACGTATTTAGACTATATTTATTTATATAGTGGTTCTATAACCATATACCTAGAACTAGTAGGTCCTAAGTTTCCCCCTTGGCACATAATTCCTTGTTCTAGCACGTAAGAATATATCTTTTGTTCTAAAAAGGAGGTGTCCACTAAAGGGAGGATTTGACGGGAGTTACATTCAACACCACAGATCGTACATGGTTCATTACGAGTCAATAACGTCGTAGGTCATTAATTTGATTGTTTTCGTAAAGCTCTTCATGGTACATTTCTTCTGAACACTAAGCTTGACATAGTTTTGGGTGAGGAATCCTCGCACGACCATCTTATTCGATTGAGTCTTAACCAACTACAATAGTAGTCTAGCTGAAAACGAACAATTAACTCCAACTATACTCGAATAGTCTCTCCTCGAAAGATATGGCCATTAAATGTAATAAAAAGGGTTATTAAGTGCAGAGAATGTGCCTGTTAGAGGAGTTAAGACTCTGTTCTCATAATCAATGGAGGCCCTGTATAAGCATGTTTGAGTGTCCTTCCTATCTATCCTTTCGCCAGTCTTGTTTTGCCAAGTTTACCCTAGCACATGTCCCGACCTACTCTGTACTTCGACATTTATTCTGGTAACTTCTCCTCAACTTAGGGTTAGGTGAACTCTTTCCACAACATTGTGACTCTTTGAAATAATAGACTCTGTGTGTTTTTCCTTCTATCTGGGAAAACTATCATTCTGGAGGCCACCTGTCCAGAAATCCAGTCGACACGGTCCATCTTACTGGTAAGTTCCTATTCAGTTATCGTATCTTGAGCAGAGGTGTAGGTTTCTTGGAGTTCTAATTCTGTGAAGGTCCCTTTAACTCTGTGGATCTTACCATAGAGTGTATTTACATTTCCCTTAAGGTTAATGCTTGGTATTTTTCGGGGTTAAATCTTATTCTAAACTTAGTTTGGGGTTATTCGTGCATTGTAGTTTTTCTCTCCTCGTTTTTAAATTTTTCCAGAGACTTACCAGTTTAATCCACTAATAAGCCTCAATCTAGGGTTACAGAATGCCCAAAAGTCATTCTCCCTCACGCTCCCTTCTGGTAGTGTATAGCAATATCAAAGTTGGGTACGGGTGAGGTTTCGTAGGGTTTGATGGTACGTTCTGTGATAACACCTCTCTATTCCTTATTTTAGAGGGGTGAGTCCACCCGATGGTACTATACCCGGAATCCATTACAGTCTTGACCCAAACAAAAATAAAGAGAACCCATAGTGAATTTTTTTACTTGGCATAATTATAAAATCCATCTAAGATATTCATATATAGTTCCTGGAACTACCTTACGGTATGCGAATCTGAGTTATTAGCTCTGTGTGTTCTTTACGAGAAATGTTTTTCCTCCGTCGAAATGTAATCTAACAATATTTTTCCTTCGTGTTGGATATTGTAAGTTGCAAGGCCACCTCTAGGGGTCTGCATATGACATCTCTGTACTGGTTGCTTGGTTCCTCGTTAATTTATGTAAATATGATTCTGGGAGGTTTAAACGTATCCTTGGCACAACTCGGCCTATATCATTTATGTATTAAGGAAAACTAATACTGTCATCTATTTCACTTTGTTTAAAAACATTAGTTGTTGTAACTATGTCATTTTTGGTTTATCATCTTTATTTTGTTCGAGTATTTATAAAATCACTAATGATGGGCTGTGTTGATGTGAGGTACCCATCAGGGATTTACTGCACCCCCTTTCTTCAGCACGGTCGCCTATCTAGATTTTCAAATGACGAGGCAAGGGCCCGAGCCCATGCATCAAAAAGATAAGTGTCCTTTTCTGGATGGAAACAAACTGTTGGTTTCGCACTTGTCATGCTGTCGATTTCTTTATTTTTACTTCAATTGAAATTTACTAATTTCTGGGTTTACTTTTCTTCTCTAGGACTTCAGTCTGCGCAAGCCCTGAGTATCCACCCTTGTCTACAAGTTCTAGTTCACACATAGAAGTTCATGGCCTCAGCTATTTTGTTATGAATAGCTCTATCTTGACTTCAGGGATATCTTTTGAATGTACCCCGAGGTCGTATTTCCATTGTTGGAATAGCACCAGTACTTGCACATGTTTTTAATCCATGTTTTGATTTTTTTAAAATTGGTTCAACATATGTAATCAACTTTCTTATTTAATGACTGGCGGTTCTGGTCGAAAGTATTCAGAAATATAGGTTGAACCATAGTGAGAATTCAAGCACCTAATTTACTGTTTAGATATGAAAAATGAAGTTTATATTATTCGGCTATATTTATTCCGTCACTAGAATGTTCCCAAATTTTAAGTAATATAGTTACTGGTACTCTTCTATTTCATTGTGTCCAATTTAAATAGAAAGGTATGAGTCAGGGTTGTGGTTTTAGCTAGAAATTTCAACTCATATCGTATATAAAAAATACAAAAATACAAAAGGGGTTTCCAGCATCTTTAGTTCTGAATGAGATTATTGGCCTCCTATATCCAGCATAACATTTCTAGTTGTATTTATATGTGATAGAATTATATCGTGGGGAAAAATTTAGTATTTCCTATTGGATTAATTCCATACTATGAGGCAGATACTCGCCCAAGTAGATTTATGATTCTGAGCTTTTATTCACAGCAATTTAAATATTCCATTTATGTAGATTTAGTTCCCACTCCATAGTTAATTCTATACAAGGAACTTCGATGTACTGTAATTTACCCTATGACTACCTCTATAAATAAGAGATCAAGATTACCGAAAAAGGATTGCTTCTAGAATTTAGCCATGCAATGACTTTTCGATTGTTGTAATAAATAAAAGACAATTTCTAACAATTATTTAGAATTCAGTCTAATCATAAAGAGTCACTCAGAAATTAATTTACAAGATATTTTGTTAGCATTTAGACCCCATACACACGAACAGGTTCTTTATGGATATTATATCAAATTCAATATTAATAGATATACTACATCATGGATCTAATCATTTACCAGTGAATTGGAAAATACTTCAACTCAAAATTAGCAAATGCATTACAACATACATATATATAAATGTTTAAATAGAGAAGGAAAAGAATTAACACATCTGAACCAGTTTAGGGGAAGACAAATGGAACAACCACGTTCCTCCCAACCGTAGAACAGGGAAACCAAAACACTTGCCCAATTCACCCACTAGCTTGACCATGAATCTATGAGGGAAAAACTTGGAATCTCCTCAGCAAATGTCATTTGGTTTCAATAGACTCGTCTTGCCTCACACTCAATCGATAGTGTTCATAACAGCAAGAGAACTCGTAGTCTTTTTCCCCCGCATACTTGGCAACGTCTTTCCTCCTCACATATGCTATTTAACAACAATGTATTTGCCTAGGTATTTCTTTTCCCCCCTTGGGAATTTTCACAGATTTCTAAATCCCTGATTTTTAGGGTCTGTTGATGGCCAAATATCTGATTTTCCACTTGTAACAATCAGCCCAGAGGTAGTTCCAACATGTTCCCCACTCATGGAGTCATGGTCAATAGATTTTAACATGGCTATTCCATTTGTCCTCCTAGAATTAATATAAAATATTTTGTTTTCATACAAGTTTCATAGTCAAATAGTTAGTTGGGTCAAATTAGATCTCTGCCCAATAGTCATAAAAATTAATTACAATTATCAAATTCTAAATTCGGAATTGCCATAAATGGAAAAAAAATTCCAAATTCGAATTTACTAAAAACGAAATAATTTTTCAACAAATTTTAAATTTCAAAAATACTTTATTTTTGGGGATGTCACATATTTCCCCCCTTCAATAAAACACTGTCCTCAGTGTTCATTCCTTTCTTGGAACAGGGTTGGATGATATTTCCACAAATCTCCCTCCAACTCCCAAGCGGCCTCCTCATGACTAAAGTGCTTCCATTGCACCTTTACTTGAGCGACAACTCTGTTCCGAAGTGCTATTTCTCTCCGGTCCAGAATATGCAGGGGTTGCACTTGGAACTCGCCTTCGGGTTCCACCTGCACCAAGTTCCAATCAATAACATGAGTGGGGTCATGAACATACTTTTTCAACAAAGAAACATGAAATACATTATGAATTCTTAGATTAGCTGGAAGTGCAAGTTGGTATGCTATGGGTC
>ML860731.1:8435-24618 GCA_009831015.1 Picea engelmannii
AGTTGCATCCTACTTGTTTAGGGTTTCGCCGTTGCACGTATTCGTCTCTCACAATGAAGGTCGACCTTTTTATTATTTTATTATGATTAGGTCACAAGACAGTAATACACTCCTAAAATTGTGCATTTAGTAGCATCCAGTGTTTTGAATTATTTAGGTTTTATCTGGTTGGAGCTTTATTATATTCCCTCTTGCTATCAGACTCTTCAAAAGGGAATCGAAGTGCTTTTGGTACCACGGATTGAATTTTATGGTCATATTGACCGTCAAATACAGTCAAACGCTGATGTACTTCAAATATTCATAATGCTTGGAAGATCGTCAAAACTACAACCTGTTTCCAAATTCCAACCCTGTTTGCTAATATCAATATTCGCAATTGCTAATTTCTTTTTTAAAGTTATTTCCATTAGCTTTCTATATTTTCAACCTTCGGAAGTTTAGTAGGTATGTTGCAAATTTTATGTTCAAATACAAGGGTTGAATTGCCTCACTATTGAGAAAAAAAAATCAGAACTCCATTATGAACAAGCGGAATAATTTTAAAGTAGATAATGCTTAAGTTTGTCATAGATCTTGATCTTCAAATGGTTTATTTTAAAAATATTGTTTTATTTTTAAAAATCAAAAAATAAATTGAAAGTTTATTTTATATAGAGAGAGAGTTGGTAAATAAAACAAATTATATTAAATATATGAGTAAGAAAATGTACCCAAAAACCATGGTAACCATAGTGCTCCAAGTATTGTAAAAAACTATATGTTCAAATTGTTTGTTCCAAATTCTTTAACAGTAATAGACTTGCAAAACTATTAACAAGGATCCAAGTTTTATTTATCTTAATATTGTTTTTCTTCTGGACTTAAAATAGGTCTTTCTAGAAAACCGAAAATAAAAATCATTTGAGACACATTAGGGGGAAGGGGGCCCTTGCCCCATCTTGAGGGTCCAAAACCTGCTATTGAGACACGTCTCCTTGTTGGTTGTCCACTAGGTGTGCCTGGGACTCAATCTGAGTTTTGAAGTCAAATCTTTCCTAGATTTGGAATTGCATCTCGTTCATTTGCTCCTGCATAGTTTCTCGCTCATTGTCACTGCCAAGAAGAATTCTTCTCAAGAATATTTAAATATGGCACTAGAGATCCAGATTTTTGAGATATTTCATGTGTCAAGCTCTTGATTCCCCCTTATGTGGAACCCAATCCTCTATCTCGGTGTCCACCTCCAAGTCATGGAGGGAAGCTCTCTCTTGTCTAATTTATGCTTCTATAGACTCCAAATTTTGTTGAATCCTGGGGGTGGGGTGTGACATCCCCAAAAATAAAGTATGTTTGAGATTTAAAATTTGTTGGAAATTATTCTGTTTTTAGTAAATTCAAATTTGGAAAATTCTTTCCATTTATGGCAATTCCGAATTTCGAATTTGACAATTGTAATTAATTATTATGACTGTTGGGCAGAGATCTGATTTGATCCAACCAACTATTTGACTTGACACTTGTATGAAAACAAAATCTTTTATATTGATTGCAGGAGGACAAATGGAACAACCATGTTAAAATCAGTTGACCATGACTCCATGAGTGGGGAACATGTTGGAACTACCTTTGGGATGACTATTACAAGTGGCAAATCAAAGATTTGGCCATGGGCAGTCCCTGAAAATCAGGGTTTTAGAAGCTGCGAAAATTCCCAAGGGGGGGAAAAAAGACCTAAGAAAAAACATTCTTTTGTTAAAAATAGCATATGTGAGGAGGCAGGACGTTGCCGAGTATGCTGGGGAAAAGAGACTATTGATTTTTTTCTTGCTATTATGAACACCACTGATCGAGTGTGAGGAAAGAGGAATCTGCTGGAATTGAAGGACATTGCTGAGGAAGAGTTTTCGAAGTTCACCCTCATGGATTCATGGTCAGGCTAGGGGATGAATTCAGGCAAGTTGTTTTGGCTGCCCTATTCTACGGTTGGGAGGAACGTGGTTGTTCCCTTTGTCTTTCTGCCGATTGGATTAAGATATGTTAAATCTTACCCTTCTTTGTTTTGAATGATTTTGTATATCTGATATGATGCTTTGTTTAGGTTAAGCTAAAATAATTCCCATGTAGGACATATGTTTGTTGTATGGAGTTTATAATCAAAAACCAAGTTTTCTGGAATGGGGCATTCTGGACTAGAATTCTAGGCAGAATGATCTATGCAAAATAAATTCAAAGATTGGTGTATGCTAATTCTGTGGTTAAAATTATTGGGTAGAAGTATTTAAATACAAATGAACTTGAAGAAAGAACAGATCTACCTACATGTGTAAGCTTATCCCTGTAATTGAAATTCTGGACAGAACTATTTATGTACAAATGAGCTAGGAAGAATTAGATCTAATCACACGCGTACTTTTACTTGTGTAGTTGAAATAGTAAGCAAATCTATCTATACTTAAGTGAAAATCTGAGCAAGTCTATACACATAATTTCCATCAAGTTATATCTCGATATGTAATGAATATAGATAAGTTACAGTGTGTAATTTTTGTTAAATCAAGATTTAATGACTGCAACAAGAATCCCACTTATACAGAAAGTTACTTTTAAGATTTTGAACAAACAACTATGTCGCTAGGAGATCAACTGCCTCTTGTATAAAGGAACTTCTAAATCGAAAGATCTTGAAAAACCCTCTGTAAAATTTATTACAGTGCCAAATTAAACTGAATAATTCATTGTTCCATTATAAGATAATACAATAGTAAATTACTCCATAAGAATGAGAACTCGAAGGCGAATTACAATGAACATAAATCACAGGCTGATAGAACTCTTAATCTTTGCATTCCTTTTGTATAGAGTATAAAGGACCCCAATTGAAGGCATATACACAGTATGGAGTAAATTACAAAAAAACTTATTAAATATGAGCACATATGTGAAACTGCCCACTCGAAGATTGTGACAGTGGACGGTTTGGAATTAGGCAAACAAAACATAGCATAAACATCAAACGATTCACAAGCATGTATATATATAGTGTTCTAGAATAAAGATGGAATCGTAATATAATCCAAATCATTATGTCTATTCATGCTGAGTCCAAACGAATATCGCCATTTCCTTTCCAGTAGGGCATATTGACATTAAACATAGGAAAGGTCGAAAGGAAACAAAACGATATGGTCTATTATAATTTGTACCAACATATAGCCCTGGTAATCAGATTTCGGGGTAGGGTGAGATCTGCATGGTGAATGATTAAAACAATCATTTACTTTGAACAAAACACTGAGAAAAAAAACCTGTACATAAATTATTGTATTATAATAATTGTAGCCCAAAGGTTTAAGTTACTTTGGAAATTCCTTCCCTTCCCAAGCTGATAGGAAAACTGAGGGAAACAATATTGTTGACTACATCTTAGTTGCAACACGAACGATTCTAACTCTTGAAGGGTTACGAAAGGGAACTCGTATACCTTTTTATGCCGAGTACGTAGGTGAGCAGCCAGGACCTTCAGATGGACGGAAACCTGGAGGAAACCACCATATACGATGATTAGTAAACTCTTATACAAAGACAATGTAAGAAGAACACGATTAAGTCTAGATGTCTATAAATATATCATACCAATGCTTTACTTAACTTCTAAACTCGGGGCTCGTGATCCTTTCCTTGACATTTTCCATCTGGATAGTCGTATAGGGCCGTGGGTGAAGGAGACAATACATATTGATGGGTACCCTCGCATCTTAATAGGGCCCATCATTAATGATATGTTTTAGCTCTTAAAATGAATGATATAATTGTAGTAAAATAAAATTCTTTACACAATATTCTTTAATAATGAAAATACAGTAATCAACCAAAACATAATTTCAGTGTGTAGGTGAACAACAAGAATGTGTATTTTTAGGAGGAATAAAGCTTAATCCACCCATTCAAACCAGGAATACCCTAACTGTGAGTCTGGTCTACATGAACACCTTTTTCACAGAATCACTTAGATCAATAAAGTAAACACAGAGAATGCTCCGGCAAAGATTTTTGGTAATTATCCGCAGAATAAATACTTCCCTCAGATTCACGAATACTCAGATATGAATTTTGGTTCACGACAAAGAGTTACAAAACCCTATATCCCGAACCTAGATAGGTAGGGCTAACTGTCCTTCGCAGTAAATAGAAGAGAATCGTTGACAACCTCAAGGAAAAGGCCTTGCAACAGGGTTAAGGATGGCTTCGAATGTAATGCAAGGAAGTTTGACAAAAGAAGAATTCCACAGGAAGAAAATGAGGCAAAACACAGAATGATAACTTGGCACGGACAAATTGTTCCAAAAAAATTATAATCTTCCTATTGAAATAACCAGGGTATTAATGTTTGAATTTTAGAGAAGAACTTACCTAGAGTGTAAGACATGTTGTCTGCAACCGAATGGAGGAAACCACCAGGGCCACAAATCGTCACCTCTAAACCCCCTCGACACACATAGCCTCTCCAAAAGAAAAGAAAGAACTAGAAATGACAAACCTTGAACCCTCTCAAAACCTAAACGATGCCTTGTCACCTCAAATTAACTATGGATAGTGCGAAGGACGGGTGAGCCACGTGACAAGGGCAAGGTCGTCGTGACACTTCGAGTATGGAGCCAAGCGATTTCAGTATGACTAGTAGACTGCCTTAATGATGGTTGCATATCTTTTAATACCCTGACAGGGAATTCCTTTCCCATTTGAGGAATGTCGCTTCCATTCCCCCTGCGATAGGTCTTAGGTAACGGTTGTATTCTCGTTGTCGTAGGACCACTAGTGACACGGCATCGAGCTTTCAATTCGACCAATATTCGAGTTATGAGCCTTTAAATGACCAGGACTTGGAGGCTTGTGATAGTCATCGGTCCTTAACCCGACCCTTGGCCAAGTTGGTAGGAACCAAAGAGATCTCCCTAGGAGAAAATTTTCGAGAGCACTTGGGCGAGAGTATAGTATGGAAACCTTATGCCAAATAGGGTGAGTATAGTATGGATTGCGTAAAGTTTACTATTAATCTTTTAGTCACTACGCCTAAAGTTTTTAGTTCTTTTTGCTAAAGCCTTGAGGCTTTCC
This sequence comes from Picea engelmannii, assembly GCA_009831015.1. Taxonomy (NCBI): domain Eukaryota; kingdom Viridiplantae; phylum Streptophyta; class Pinopsida; order Pinales; family Pinaceae; genus Picea; species Picea engelmannii. The sequence continues at coordinate 13,530 of ML860731.1, forward strand.
ATTATAACCTTCCCACTCAAGGTAAGACGCGTTGAAATACTTCGAACAACATATGGTAAGGATAATTTAGGAGTTATATAGTAAAATAAATTCTATGATAAATTTCTATATCGGAGTTGTGTATTAGAATTTTTATCGCTAATGGATTTCTTTCTGCCCAGCAAATTGTGTAAACAAAAGTTTTTTTTTGTATGGTATTATGAGGTTCATTACATATGGTATCGGAGCGAAAGTTACAACACTGGGCTTGAACAGGGCCACATTAGTCACTTAAGTATATATTGCGATTTATGCAAAACTAATAAACCTTGTTGTTACAAATAGAAAGCCCTTTCTGTTTTGTGTTAATTATGGTAGCTCAAAATGATGTAGAAATCAAAATGGAAGGAAATCTAGAGCAGAGACCTCCTGGAGATCCAAGATAGAATAGTGACGGAAGCTCACCCACGGAAGTTTTGGAAACACTGAGGAATCTTATTGTTGAACTGCAGGTTTTCAAAGACGACAACGAGAAAATGAAGAAAGCATTGCAGGAACAACAAGAGATAAAGGAATTCCTACTATGCAGTATAGTGACCAAGAAAAGCTCGAAGGATGATAATAACGACGAAGAAGTCAGAAAGAGAGCTTCCAAGAACTCAGGACCGGAAACAGAAAAATAGACAGTTCGTCCGAAGGTACACCTTCAACTGAAGACAAAACTAAAACAGACAGAAAAATGAAACAAGTAGACCACCTTGAAGGAGAATTTAAAAATATCAAACTAGCTACCTTCGATGCAGAATCCAAGACAGGAGAAGAAGCCAAGGCATGGTTGTTGGACATCAAGAAATACTTCAATATCTACAACTACTCCAGTAATATGAAGGTCAGAATGGCCATCTACAATCTAAAAGGGAAGGCTAGCATTTGGTGGCAAGACCTGAAATTGGCCAAGGGCCTAAAAGAGAAACAGTTGGAATGGTCCAACTTTAAGAAGTATTTCAAGAAACAGTACCTTTCTAAAAGCTACTACGAAAGGAAAACAAAAGAATTTTAGGAGCTAGGACTTGGACAGATGACAATGGAAGACCTTATAAATAAATTTGTGGAACTATTAAGGTTCGTACCTTACATCCGAGAAGATAAGGTAAAAATCTAGCGATTCTTAAGATGTTTACCACAGTCCTACAAGGACATAATTGAATTTGACAACCCCAAATCATTGAGTGAAGTGTTCAGGAAAGCATGAATGTGCTACGATCAATAAAAACAACAGGCAGAGTTTCCCAAAGATTGGAAGGATAAGAAACAAGAATGGATGAATCAATGAAAGAAGGGATACCAGCTAACTCCCTATTGGAACGCAACAAAGAGATTCCCAAGGAAAGCTTTTCACGCAAACCATCCAAGCACACAAGGAGGCGGTAAATTGGTAAACCTGAGAACAAAGAAATTCGGGGATAATCCCCGGGAACCATTAAAGTGTTGGGAATGTGGGGAACCTCATCTTAGGAGGAACTGCCCACATTTAAGCACGGCAAATAGAATTGTTGTTCATAATCTACATGAAGCTTCGATGGTGGGTTATGTAGGCAGAAGCCTGCATCGGATTAATGCATCATTGACGATCAGCAAGCTGACCACCATTCCTCTGTGGTGGAAATCAAAGGTAAAATCAATAACACCCGAATTTATGTTTTAATTGATCCTGGAGCTACATTAAGTTATATCACTCCTGAAGTAGTAGAGACAAATAAACTTAAGAGGATGAAACACACAAAATCATGGCTGGTATAGTTAGCAACAAGAATTAAAAGGAAAGTGGTTGACTTTGTTTCTAGTTTTGAATTTAACTTAGATGGTCAAAACATAAAAACAAATTTGAATATTCTACCACTAGGATCCTATGATATGATAATCGGAATGGATTGGTTGGAAAGGCACAAAGCAGTTCTAGATTGTTATACAAAGACACTTAACTATAAAGATGATCGTGACACTACTAGAACAACCCAAGGTATACTAAAACCAATATCAGTTAGACAAGTCACAACAATGCAATTCAAGAAATGTATGAGAAAGGGGTGTCAAGTTTACGCCATCCAAATAACGAATCTGCTAGAAAAAGAAGATAAGCCAAAACTAGAAGATTTTGCCGTCCTATGTGAGTTTAGAGACATGTTTGCTGATGAGATACCATAATTACCTCCTAGAAGGGAAATATACTTCTCCATAGACCTACTGCCTGGATCAGGCCCTATCTTGAAAGCACCTTACCGAATGAGTTTACCTAAATTGACAGAACTAAAGATACAACTGCAGGGATTGTTGGACAAAAAGTATATCAGACCCAGTGTTTCACCATGGGGAGCACCGATCCTCTTTGTGAAAAAGAAAGATGGTACTCTAAAACTATGTATTGACTATAGACAATTGAATAAAATGACTTACCTAGGATACATGACCTATTTGATCAAGTTGGCAGGGCCAAAATCTTTTCAAAATTGGATTTACGATCCGGTTACCATCAAGTCAGGATAAAAGATGAGGACATAAGAAAAACAACCTTTCGAACAAGATATGGACACTATGAATTCGTAGTCATACCTTTCGATCTCACTAATGCCCTAGCCACATTTATGTGCCTGATGAACAATATTTTCAGTCAGTACTTAGACAAATTCGTACTAGTATTTATCGATGATATTCTGGTGTATTCTAAAATGGAGGAAGAACATGAAGAACACTTAAGAATCGTTCTGCAAACTTTAAGGAAGCACCAACTGTATGCTAAATTTGATAAGTTTGATCCTTACTAGAAGAAGATACAGTACCTAGGACACATAATATCTGTAGAAGGCATTGCAGTCGACCGTGAGAGAGTAAGAGCCATTATAGAATGGTTGGTACCAAAGGACATATCAGACATCTGGTCATTCATGGAAATCACCGGATAATATCGCATATTCATAAAAGGATTTTCCAAAATAGCTTACCCTATCACGTCATTACAAAATAAAGGGACCAAGTTTAACTGGTCACATAAATGTTAAGACAGTTTTAACAAGCTGAAGGAATTATTGACAACGACACCCATATTGAAGGTAGCAGACCCAGATAAAGATTTTACCGTATGTGTTGATGCAAGTAAAGAAGGAATAGGTGGTGTCCTAACTCAGGAATGACACATGATTTGTTATGAGTCTCGAAAATTAAAAGAACATGAACGAAATTATGTTACTCATGACTTGGAATTGGCAGTGGTAATACATGCCTTAAAAATGTGGCGACATTACATAATGGGCATAAAATTTCTACTATTGACGGATAATAGCAACATGAAATATCTGTTTAGCCAACTAGATCTTAACGCACAACAAACAAGATGGCTATCATTCTTGAGCAAATTTGACTTCGAAGTCAGACATATCAAGGGTAAGGAAAATAAGGTAGCAGACGCTCTAAGAAGAAGAGTCCACGGGTTATTTGAAATAAGTATCAGCAGGGCAGATAGTGATCTGGAACAAAGAATAAGGACAACATGTATTAACGATGAAAATTACACTAAGATAATGGTAGAATTACAAAACAGTACTGCAAACTCAGAGAAACTAGATCTAAGTATCAACAAGGAGGGACTATTATGATTTAAAAACAGACTTTACATACCAGATTCAACAAAATTAAAGTTAATAGTCTTGGACAAAGTGCATAAGAAATCGTATTCTGGCCATCCAAGATACCAAAAAACAATAACGACACTTAGAAGACTATTTTACTGGCCTAATATGAAGGGCGAAACAACATAATACTTGGCTAGGTGCCAAGATTCTCAGTAGGTTAAGGCTGAACACCAGCATCCAGCCAGCCTATTACAGCCATTACCAGTACTAGAATGGAAATGGGAGACCATATCGTTGGACTTTATAACAGGTTTGCCAAAAACTCAGAAACATAATGATTCTATTATGGTTGTAATCGATAAACTCAATAAGTCTGCACACTTTATTCCTGTAAAATCTAGTTTTAAAGCTATAAACATTGCTGAAATATTTATGAAAGAAAATTTTAAACTGCATGGTATTCCTAAAATGGTGATTTTAGATAGAGACATAAAATTCACATTCACTTTTTGGAAGGAATTGTTTGCAGGGATAAATACTAATTTGAATTTCAGTACGAGTTATCACCCACAAACGGATGGACAGACCAAAAGGACAAACCAAATCGTAGAGGATATGCTCCGCATGTACATAAGAACAAAACCAAACAAGTGGGAAGACTATCTACACTTAGTAGAATTTGCATATAACAATGGGTACCAAACATCGACTAAGTTAATCCCTTTCAAGATACTGTACGAAAGAAAGTGTACGACTCCAATTAGTTGGTATAACCCGATAGACAGACTCATGGTTGGACCAGAGATGCTCCAAGAAATGGAGAACATGGTAAGGAAGGTACAACAAAACTTAAAAGAAGCATCGGACAAACAGAAGAGCTATGCAGATCAGAAAAGGAGACACTTGGAATTTCAAGTGGGAGACCATGTTTATTTGAAGGTCAAAGCCCAGAAAATCTCATTGAAGTTAGGAAACTATGCCAAGCTGGCACCCAGGTTTTGTGGGCCCTTAGAAATACTAACTTGAATTGGACCCGTAGCATACCGACTTGCACTTTCAGCTAATTTATGAATTCATAATATATTTCATGTTCCTTTTTTGAAAAGGTATGTTCATGACCCTATTCATATGATTGATTGGAACTTGGTGCAGGTGGAACCCAAAGGCGAGTTCCAGGTGGAACCCCTGCGTATTTTGGACCGGAGAGAAATAACACTTCGGAACAGATCCGTCGCTCAGGTAAAGGTGCAATGGAAGCACTTTAGTCTTGAGGAGGCCACTTGGGAGTTGGAGGGAGATTTGCAGAAATCTCATCCAATCCTATTCCAAGAAATGAACAAACACCGAGGACAATGTTTTATTGAAGGGGAAAAGGATGTGACATCCCCAAAAATAAAGTATTTTTGAGATTTAAAATTTGTTGGAAATTATTCCGTTTTTAGTAAATTCGAATTTGGAAAATTCTTGCCATTTATGGAAATTTCGAATTTGACAATTGTAATTAATTATTATGACTGTTGGGTAGAGATCTAATTTGACCCAACCAACTATTTGACTTGACACTTGTATGAAAACATAATATTTTATATTGATTGCAGGAGGACAAATGGAACAACGATGTTAAAATTAGCTTACCATGACTTCATGAGTGGGGACCATGTTGGAACTACCTCTGGGTTGACTATTACAAGTGGAAAATCAGAGATTTGGCCATGGGAAGCCCCTGAAAATTAGGGATTTAGAAGCTGCGAAAATTCCCATGGGGGGGAAGAAAGACCTAGGCAAAATCATTCTTTTGTTAAAAATAACATATGTGAGGAGGCAAGACGTTGCTGAGTATGCTGGGGAAAAGAGACTATTGATATTTTTCTTGCTGTTATGAACACTACTGATCGAGTGTGAGACAAGAGAAATCTGCTGGAGTTAAAGGACATTGTTGAGGAGGATTTTTCCAATTTTTCCCTCATGGATTCATGGTCAGGCTATGGGGTGAATTGGGCAAGTTATTTTGGCTGCCCTATTCTACGGTTGGGAGGAATGTGGATGTTCCTTTTGTCTTTTTGCGGATTGGATTTAGATATGTTAAATCTTACCCTTCTTTGTTTTGAATGATTTTGTATATCTGATATGATGCTCTGTTTGGGTTAAGATGAAATAATTCCCATGTAGGACATCTATTTATTGTATGGAGTTTATAATCAAAGACCAAATTTTCTGGAATGGGGCATTTTGGACTAGAATTCTAGGTAGAATGATCTATGAAAAATAACTTGAAAGATTGGTGTATGTCTAATTCTGTGGTTAAAATTATTGGGCAAAAGTATTTAAATACGAATGAACTTGAAGAAAGAACAGATCTACCTACAGGTGTAATCTTATCCCTGTAATTGAAATTTTGGATAGAACTATTTATGTACGAATGAGCTAGGAAGAATTAGATCTAATCACAGGCGTACTTTTACTTCCGTAGTTGAAATAATAAGCAAATCTATGTATACTTAAGTGGAAATTTTAGCAAGTTTGTACACGTAATTTCCATCAGGTTATATCTCGATATGTAATAAATATAGATACAGTTACAGTGTGTAGTTTTTGTTAAATCAAGATTTAATGACTACAACAGGAATCCCACTTATACAGAAAGTTATTGTCAAGATTTTGAACAAACAACTATGCCGCTAGGATATCAACTGCCTCTCGTATAAAGGAACTTCTAAATTGAAAGATCTTAAAAAACCCTCTGTAAAATTTATTACAGTACCAAATTAAACTGAATAGTTCGTTATTCCATTATAAGATAATACAATAGTAAATTACTCCATAAGAATGAGAACTCGAAGACGAATTACAACGAACATAAATCACAGGCTGATAGAACTCTTAATCTCTGAGTTTCTTTCGTACAGAATAAAAATGACCCTAATTGAAGGAATATACACAATATGGAGTAAATTACAAAAAAACCCATTAAATATGAGCACATATGCGAAACTGTCCACTCAGAGATCGTGACAGTGGACGGTTTGGAATTAGGCATGTTATAACCCTATAATTCATAGGATCATCTGTTGACTGGAAATTTTTCACTATGGGTGTATAGGTTTGCAAATAATATTCCATCTCTGCAAATTATTTTCAAGGGAAGTAGTGCACCAAACCCTCAAAAGTGATTAAGCCTAATTTTTTTCTCACAAACTGCATTTGGCGCCTGGAGAATAAAGAACATGCTTAGATTGACGGTCGATCTAGTGGCGTGTAAATCAACGGCTGACAGTGGATTTCGGACCCCCCCGACTGTTCTGATTTTAACCGTGGGGCGGGGGGGGGGTCTGGAATATGGATTAAAAAGTGCGCGTAGATCTATGGTTGTCATGGAGGCACGCAGATGGACAGTCTACAGGAAATTTCAGACCCCCCTTATCGTTCTGCCTTTAACGATGGGAGGGGGTCCAGAATAAGGCGGGTTTTTTCCGGTGGGGCCCTATCTATATGTGTCACCTAATCCCATCACCTCTTATGCATTCTTCGTCCACCTCAGCACCACTCATCCCCTTGTCTTTTCATCCCTGAGCCACCTCACACTCGTCACCCATCCATGCATAAACATACTTAGGATAAAAACATTAAGTTAATAATGCTAGCAATAAAGTTAGTTAGATTAAATAAGTAAGGTTAGTATAGTTAGGATAGGTTAAACTAATAAATAAATACCTATTTAATAATTAATTAATTATTAATTAATTAATTATTGATTAAGTTAAAAAATCTAGGTTAGTAACTAAGTTAGTAATTAGGATTAGTTAAACATTAAATAAAACAAATTAAAAAACAAAAACATTAAATATTAAATAAAACTAATTTTAAAAAAACTTAAAACAATTATAAAAATAAAATATATTAAAAATATAAAACATATTATAATAAACAAACATATAAATAAACACATATAATAAAACAAAATTAAAAAACACAAAAAGAACGTAATACATAACATAAAATATAAAACATGATAAACAAAACATAAAAAATATTAAAAAACAAAACATGTATTAAATAATCCTAAGACCTACCCCACCCTCATACCTCACGTCAAACTCCACTCACCCCCCTCATACGTCACCCTCCACTCCCAAAAACTCAACGTATATTCATACATCCCGCCCCATCCATTCACATTGCACTTTAAAATCAACGAACCATAAAAATTCCGGACCCCCACCTCACTATCCGGACTTTAACGAGAGGGGGGGTCCGGAATGAAGTAGTTTTCAAAACCACTTCCCCTTCACGTGTCATCATCTCATTCCATCGGACACCCCCCACCCCCCCCCCAAAACCACTTACCACCTCAGGGGGGGTCCGGAATACCGCTTTCCCTAAAAAAAAACACTTTTTTCAATTTTTGCTATTTTTTTTGCCTGTTCAGCACGTCGTCTTCTGGAGGAGATTCTGGGCAAACGAAGACGGATTTTAAAAATCCGAGAGATTTTTTTCTCATCACGGGATGAAGAACAAAAACCTCTCTCATATTTTGCAACGAATCTACGAGAATGGAGAATCAAATACATCTTTGAGGCCCATTTTTCCAGATTCTCAATTTTCCGTTACAGTCCTGATCTTGTAGGAGATGTTACGGCCAGCTGGGGAAGAATTAAGTGAAACTGAAGGAGGTTTTTGTCCAGAACATGCCCATATAGAATAACCTCCTTCTGTTTTCATCCAGGTGTCATCGTTCAATATAAAAACACGTCTGTTCGGACCCCTTTTTCGCAGAAAACCGGTCCGTCTTTCATGGCTGAAAGCTCCAAATTTTGTGGGAGTGGTGGCTATTTTTAGCCGAGGTGGTTAAACCGACTTCCAAAACTTATTGGGATGATCTATCCTATTTATTCTGAGGATTTTAATGTAAAATGGTCAGACCTGTGAGGTTCTTTGCTGGACAGTGGTCTATGTGTGGCTAGAAAACTCTTTCTGTAATCTTTAGATGAATAATCAGTGATGGACATGTTATTTTTTCTACAGGATTCTTGTGTAGATGTACTGGTGGCTTTTTTTCTCTGTTAAAGTATTTTCCTGTCCTCTTTCCACTTGTTTTTCAATTCTTATTGTCAGAAGTAAGTACACAGAGCAGAATTTATTGGCAAATACTCTGCATCTGTCCTTTTGATAATCTTTATGTTATTCCTCTAAAAAGCTAGTTTATGAATTCTTAACTGCTCATTTTCTTGCTCTTTTCCTCCCCTGATTCTTCCTCAAATCGACATCATCAAAACTTGTTTCGATCCAATATTTCCACTACCTTGCCCTGTTTAAGAGTTATGTCTAAGATCTGAGAGTGAATCACATTTTTAATCGCAAACCCCATCTGTCCAATGGCTCTCCTTGTTGTCCCAAAACAACCATTTAAAAAACCCAATTCCACACTTGCATAACTAGCCTAATACCTATTAAAAAAAAGCTATATCAGACAGAGAGATCCCTCTCTGAGTCTTGGAGGGCTAGATCCAAGACTCAAAGCAGTTTTGATGTTACCTCTGTGACTGCCTTACAGCCTTGGGAAAATTACAGAGCGCTAACAGAATGGCGACTCACTGGGGACTTTCCCCAGTAGTACACTTCAAAGCTCCAGATCTGATCACTGATGGTGGACAGTGACTAGACACAAGAAGGCTGAGATCATTCACCTGGCAACTCCAATCAGCTCCAGATAGTGCCAAACTCAAAGACTCTACTGGAGGAAGAACCTGAAGCATGACCAAGCAGCCTAGAAAGACCAGGTATTCAAGCTCAAATTTCATTCAAGACATCTTTGGTTTTATCTGCAATTATGTCTTGCCTTTTTCTAAGCCTGATCAAAAGTATATTGTTGAAGATTACTTTGACCATCAGTCAATTGATGAGTCTCAAGAGATCATATCCCCAATTGTAGATTATGTACATACTCATACACCTGTGCACATCCCAGATGCATCTGTAGAAACCCTAGTGAGACATAAGCCTCCTGCTTTATCTCCTACTGTTGCACAACCTCTAGATGGTTGTAAGCCTCTTGCTTCATCTCCTGTGCTTGCAAAAGTCCTAGACCGATACCAGCCTCTAGATTTGGCTCCCATTCTCCATGACCTCCCTGTCAATTACATCAATAATCTGCCTAGGTTTGACGGAGAAAATGGGAAGATCACTGCTGAAAAGCATATTCAAAACCTTGAGGATTTCCTTGACCTCTATGAGGTTGAATATGATGATGTCTATATCAGGATGTTTTCCTTGTCCTTGGGAGGTAAAGTTAAAGATTGGTTTAAGAAGCTTCCAGCTGCTAGCATCAGAAATTTTAATCAATTTATGCAAGTTTTCCTAGATAGATGGGTTGTCATGAGAAATGTTTTCCTCCTCCTAGAAGAGTATGACCACTTGAAAAGAAAGCCAGGGGAGACAATACAACAGTTCTCAACCAGATTAAATGATGTGTATCATTCCATACCTGTGGATGTAAGGTCGCCTCCTGGTTTGGCTAAATTGCATTTCCCCGAAGCTTTTGATCCCGAAATGGCATTCCAATTAAGAGAAAGGAACACTGCAAGCCTTGAAGAAATGCAGGACATTGCAGTTGATGTGGAGACCAACTTGCTGATCAAGAGGTCAAATTTAAAGGATAAAGAAATGGAGCAGATGAACTCATCAGAAGCTAAACTGGAGATTTTGGCCAGTGCCATGGAAAAGCTGATGCAAAAGATTAACATAAAAGAGGAGCTTGTTTTCCAAAGACATCATGTTCCATTGATTTCAGAGAAAGACACGGTCACAGTCCCCAAACATTTTTCTGCTCGTCCTGGGTACCATGGTTTGAATAATGATTCGTTCATGTATTCAATTCATATCACAGTCAAAGATGAAGCTCCATCTCGACTTGTAGAGGAACAACCACCTGACATGATATGTATGTTCAATGGAATTTCATCCATGGATGATTCACCCAAGTGTAACCAGTATGAGGATGATCATGAAGCTGAAATAGAGGTTGTTTATTCAGAGAAATCAACAGCATTTCATTGGCGGGAAGGAGATCATTTACAGTTCAGATGTGACAATCATCCCGTGCTCAAAAATCATGACAGCGATGAGGAAGAGACAAAAAATCTCAGAGTAAGTGAAGACACTTTGCCCTTATGTTTCTCATCTTTTCAATTTCTAAAAGGAAACTCTAGGTCAGTTGTAAATAATGAAGACATGAATTTCTCTGATCAATCAGTTGAAGATGCCATTAAGGATATGGAGGCTGTTCTAAACCCAGAATCGTAGCCCTTGACCTACATTGATTTTCAAATTCTTGATGAAAGCTTAGAGCCTGAGACAAATTATGAGTTAATCCAAAAGAACTCTGCACCATTGTGCTTTAAATCATTTCAAGTTTTGAAGGAGACTCTTGGACAAGTGTTGAAGGATAAATACATAAAAGGTCAGGAAATTTCATTTGAGTCAATGCA
>ML860733.1:18942-35591 GCA_009831015.1 Picea engelmannii
ACATCAAAAAATTGAAATTAACACTAATTAATGGGACAAAATGAAATTAATACTAATGAAATTAACCAAAGATTTATATAATAGGTGATACATAAATAATTTACGTACCTTGGCGATTTCTAATATATTCCAACTTCCATAGGTGAGGTGTCATTCTTCGTGGTTTTTTTATGTTTTATTGTTTACCATTGAACTTTGCTTTGTCTGTAGTTCGATAACTATGGTTCTTAGGCAGAAAGTTCCTATACTCATCAAACACTTCCTTTGCTAAACTCCTTGAATGATGAGATTTTATCCTAGGACCACAAACTAGGCATGCAAATTTACCCTTTGTTTGAAGACCTACAATATATATGAATAAATGTAGCGTCAAATTAGAGTTACAACTTTAAATAATGCATGATTTTTTCAAAAAAGATATATAATATTAAATCACAAAAATAAAGTAACAATATACCACAAAAATGTGTTAACCCGGGAGCATCATGAATTGTCCATGATAGTATTCCATGGAATTGAAATCGTCTTTTCCCTATTGGTCTAGAGATGTCATACATAGTGATGCCAACCCATAACTTCAACAACTCATCGATGAGAGGCTCAATATATACGTTCATATCTTTAACCTGGTACCTACCTGATTGGTTCAACCTATGACATGATTAATTATACTTATCTAGATGGCATGATATATAAAAGAAATAATTACCATGCACGAAACAAAGAAATGAAATATTTTGTCATGCTTTAAAGAAAATAAAAGATAATTAAATACCTGGAACAATCATTGCCAACATTGTGTGCTCTCTCTTGATCAACATCCAAGGAGAAGGTTATTGTTTATAACAAAAACAAGCCACACTGAGTACGTAGAACAAAGCTCTCCAAATGGATTGACACCATTAGCTGCCAACGAAAGTCTAACATTACGAGGTTATTCTTTAAAAATTGGCCACTTTTCTTCGATGTAGTTCAATGTAGAACCATCTGTAGGCATTCGAATAACATCGTCTCGACTTATGTTCTTTGCATGGAAATCCATAAATTGTACTATACTTTGGCACCTGAACAACCACTGGAAACATGGAATTATCGGAATACAACGAAGAACTTTGCGAGACACCTTCTTTGACACTTTATCGGTTTGATATATACTTATTTGACATTGTGGGCATTCATTTTCTAATGCATATTTTCCATAATATATGATATGATCATTAGGATATGCATCAATAGCTTGATAGTCCATTCCAATTTCTTTCATAATCACGAATATTTCTCGATATGTGCGTGGAAAAATATTTAACGTCGGTAATAGAACATCACCTAACAATATAGAAAATTCTAAACAATAAGTCAATGTAAACAATATTCATCATCAATATATCATCCAATATACTAATTTACAAATTAGAAAACAATAGAAATATAGGAAAATATTGAACCTTTTAAGTATTTGTGAACATGCAGGCATAAATGATTAACAAATTAAATACCTTAGTATCTGTGTGAGACATGTGTTTGATAAACCATTCAAAACCTTCAGGTTCACCAACAACAATATAGCAGATAAAAGATTTTTTTTTAGCCTTCATAAAGAGGTTGAAGTGGCTTCTCGAGTAGAGAATCAACATCATGACTATCATCTTGGTTGTCCTCATCCATTGGAGAAAATGTGTCTTGGATCAATCTATGGATCTCATCTTCCTTATTTGAATCACTAACGTTATATCCATCCATATCATCATTAATGACTTGATCAACAACTTCAATATTCTGATCTCGAAGTTCATCTCCATGTAAAGTAGTATTTCTTCTAGTACTTGGCAAATAACTCTCTGGAGGTCAACACTTTGGTGGCATCATCTATGTATTTAAAAACAACATATAAAAGTTAGTGTGTATAGAAAATATAAAAATCCCGATAAGAAATATTACTAAAATTCATGACATATTGATTATTACAAAGAATACATTAAATATTGAATCCTCTTACCAAGGGACGATATTCATAACCCCCTTCGGCATGCCCCTTTTCCCTACAATTTTTTTGGGTTGTTGTTATTAAAAGTATTATATTTTGCAAGCCTATGCAATCATAGTAAGGGCAATAACATTTTCCATCGCCCCTCGCCTCTAATGCCGCTCTTAACCGAGCAAGCTTCCTGTCATTTTCGTTCATTGTGACAAATCCTAGTCATGACAAGTAATTGTCTTACCTACACCATATCAAACATTAAGTTGTCAATTTTTTATATTTTGGCTACTCCTTTCAATTATGATATGTTTATTTACAGTTACCTACATCTTTATAATAAGGTCAACATCTTTATAATAAGGTGATCATATGTGTAGAGGATCAACATCATGACGACATAAATAACATCTTTATAATAAGGTCATATGTGTACAAATGTTTTCTTTATATAATAACGACATATATACCTAACATAAGTTTAGGGTTAGTGTTTATGTATCTTATTAGTCCCTGCTAATGCAGGGAATATAACAATCAATTACTATCATTTCACCAATCAAGGTTGAGTTTCAAGAGCAATTCCATATCTTTATCAATGAAAAGAGAGAGAGATTATAGCTACAATTGAAGGTAAAAGGGTATGTGGATTCCATAAACCTAGAATATTATGGAATCCACATACCCTTTTCCATAGAAAATACTAACTAGATCGAAAAACCAAAGACATGAAATATGGTACTACACATATTATAATATATTATCAAGGAAAAACCAAGCTAAATGCAATTTGGCCATTTGAAAAAAAAATCACAAGTTAAATGAGTACATCAATAAAAAAAATAACATACTAACCTTGCAAGTTCAAAATCCAAGCTATGTAGATCAATAATTGGATTTGTTCAACTGGTGGGTGATGGAAAAAATAAACAGCTCAAACTAAAGCCAAGAATAGCGTCACAACTATAGCAATTGTGTCACAAAGTCTCTTAAAGTCGCGTATATATAGATAAAATAGTCAACTAGCCATTAACACCGACCAATGAGATAGGCAAAATTTTCGTCTCTATTGCCACGAAAGTTTGTCTCTATAGTGACGAAAATCCCGACTAAGTTAAATTAATATTTTTGTCGATATTTCGACGAACTTTCGTGGCAATATCCACGAAAATCTCGCCCTGTTTAAAAAAATGATGAAACTAGTGGAAGCGTGGAAACTTTTCGTGGAATAATCTGCCCATATGTAGTAGTGATTAATGTGAGCCCATGCTATACTGCCAAATACACAGAAGGGACTTACATCTGGTTTAATTTTAGTCCAATCTTCTTCTGGTGTTATATTTTTAAGAGCCTTTGTGGTGGTGAGATTTACTATGTAGTTTGCGCAGTTGATTGCTTCCGCTTAATACTTTAGACTTAATCCCTTACATTGGATCATACAATTAGCCATTTCTTTTAATGTGTGGTTCTTTCTCTCAGCAACACCATTTTTTTGTGGTGTATATGGAAAAATGTGTTGCATTTGGATGCCCTGTGTAGTGTAGTAACTTGTAAAATTATTCTTCACATATTTTCCTCCATTATATGTTCTTAACTTTTGAATTTGATGTCTAGATTTCTTTTCTACAAGGGCCTTGTAGGGAAAAAACTTGTCAAAGACTTTGTTCTTAAGTTTTAATAAGTAAACCCAAGTACGTCTAGAAAAGTCAATGAAAGTTAAGAAATAATTGCACCCAGAAAAAGAAGGAGAAGAAAGTGGACCACACAAATCACCGTGAAAAAGTTGTAAAGGGACTGAGGCGTGCCAAGAGGCACGTTTGTCAAAATTGTCCCGATGATGTTTGTCAAAAACACAACCGGCACAAACACCATCTCTGCATGAAACTGGAGGAAGACCAATCACCATTTTTTTATTACATAGTTGCTACAATGAGCGATATTTTAGATGACCAAACTGCTCATGCCAAAGTTTGGTCAAGTTATTGTTATGAGAAAAAAAACTGATGAAAAAGATGATGACTCAAATTTGTCAAACTTGTACAACCTGGTAATATCATCAACAATTTCAGCTACAAGAACATGCTTAGTATCTTTTAGGTCCTTGATTACAACTTGGTGAGGTGAAAACTATACGGCTTTACCTTTACTTGAATGAGTGATTTGATATATTGATAGAAGGTTACAAGAAAGACTTGGAACACATAATACATTATTGAAATGACCACTATCTACTTGAATTGTTCTAGGTCCTACAACACTAAGAGATCTATCATCACCAACAGATATTTTCTTAGTGTTACATTCATTTAGAGAAGAAAATATGTCTTTATCCTTAGCCATATGATAAGATGTTCCATAATCAATAAGCCACTCATCAGAAGAAGAAGTAGAAATTGTATTGAAGGAGAAATCATAAGTAGAAAGTGCTTGTCCATGAGAAGAAGAAGTAGAATCAATATTGATTTTGTGCTTCTTCATCGTTGCTTCTAAACCTTCCATCTTCTTGAAACATTTGGACTCATCATGACCATATTTATCACAAAAGTTGCAATGTCTATCAGTATTCTTATTTTTATATTTTGTTCCTTTTTCACCATTAGGAGTTGCAGTTGTCTAAGTGGAATTGGGACCCTTATGTTGTTTGTTGTTGTAGCGAGGATGTTTCTTCTTGGGATTCTTGGGTTTATCTTTCTATTGGGAAACTAAGGCTTTGTTAGAGTTACTTGCAGTGTTGATCACTCCAAGTTATACAAGCTTATCTTCCTCTCTAATCAAAGAAGCACAAAAGGACTCAAGAGTAGGTTTTTTATAAGTTGTCCTTAGAGCCTCTCTCATGGCATAAAAGGTAGATACAAACACTGAATATGCACTACCTAGCTTGGAGAGAATAAGATAGATGCAACACTCTTTCTCCATCTTTATCTTATATTCCTCACATAAAATTCTGAGTTCTTTAAACTTAGATAGATAGTCTCCAATGCAAGAAAAATCACTTGGATTTAAAGTTAGTACTTGATTTTCTAATTGTTGTGCTCAAATAATATTGAGTTTACCAAACACAGTTTCAATCTTTTCCCAAGATTCATTGGGGTCATCAATTTATTTAAGGTGGAACCTTAAATCAGGAGAGATGGACATTTTGATTAGTCCAAGTGTTGCATCACTCATATTATCCCATTTGAATTTCTTATCAGCATCAGTGGGTTCTTTTTCGTTTCCCAAGGTAATCTGTTACAAGCCTTTAATTATTAATAAATATTCCATATAATATTTCCATTGGAAGTAGTTGGTGCTAGTAAGCAAAAGATTACTGGAAGAAGCCATATTAAATATGTAGATAATATGGATTTAAAAACTGAAATTGATGATTTGGATGGAAAGATCTCGAAAAAATATGCCGTTTAAAAAATTGGCACTAAAAATGGACTTCGGATGTGAAAGTTATGCCCTTTTAAAAAAAAAAGGCATAAACGATAACCAAAGGACCACATGGTGATGTAAGTTGCTTTATAAAGTGACCCACTTTTATAAAACGAAGTGGGGATCACTTTTACAATGAAATTACTTTACAAAAGAAAAGTTGCATGCAAAATACATAACTCTAAAATAAAGTTTTAAAGCTACTTATAGTGATTCACTTTTATACTTGAAGTGAAATACACTTTACAATGGAGCATGAACTTTTTCAAAAAAAGTAACAAAAAGAGAGATTTGAACTCAAGACGTCTTACTTAATAAGGTAACTTTTAACCAAATGGGTTAGAAAAACATATTGTATTGTTTAGAGAGAGTATTGGGGGTGTTGTTGTTGTTGTTGTGGAAGACGACCTTGGAGAGCGTGCTAAAAAAAAACTCTTTTCACATAAGAATTTTTTTTATCTTCTCAATGACAACAAGGGTTAGATATCGGTTAACTTACCTGAGAGATGCACCTTTTCCTATATGTTTATGATTTTCCGAGATCGAACAGGGCGCGGGGAAAAAGAATACACAGATCTAAAAGAGTAGAAACCTGGAAACAAATAATATAAAACTGAAATAAAACCAAAAATAATACTCTACAAAAATTTAAAAAAATTGTATTTAGTCTTTATACCTCCAGATCTTATTGAAATGGTTGTATCTTGGGAAAACATAAACCTTTTAGAGTGAAACTAAGAGTGTTCCTAAATGAAATGAGTGATAAGGATGCAATGGAATAGTCCTCTTAGCCCAAAAATGTACGGAAATGACATAAAATGGAGATGGGACAACTCGGCTTCACGATCTCGATCTACAATAGGAGCGGGTCTTCAAACAGGCTCTGAAACCATGTTCGACAACACAGGTATTCCAACAAAGGATGAAAACCTTTAGTAACTGCTCACACAACTAGATCAAATATCAACACACCGATGTTTTGATGTGGTAAAAACCCTACAGGGAAACATCCACAACCCCAACCAACGCAGCCACTTGGAGCAGTTTATTAATGCAAAAGAAAAAGATTACAGAGAGATTTTACAAGAGAGTTTCTCAAAATCGATCATCGGCAAATGAACCTCCATGCTATTTAAATAGATATCATGGACCAATCGGGTGTTGATCCATGGATCAATGGTCGTTAATATCGAGGAGAATATGAACCATCAGATCATTCTATGTCGGGAACATATTGTGACCGTCGGATTTCCTAACTACAAATGCATACTACTGCATACTAAAGAAACATACTTTTATCTAATGACACATTAGACCAAGTAGATATTAACTAACTCCTAAGTGTCTAAATATCCTAACAATAACATCACACATAGAGGGGGTATTTTTTTTCAAAAAGAGATAATATATATTACTAAGCTTGCAGATAATATTTCATATCACTTCACATGTTTTCCTTTTTTTTTCTTGAATCATAGTCTTATTTCGACAATGTAAGAACATATCGATTTTATTATATAATCTCTAGGAATAATGACAAAACATTATTACTTTTTAATGAACAAGGTTTGGTCTTTTTCAAGATCTGTATCCAAGTATTTTTCTAAAGTTTTCCACTTTAATATGACTTAACTCAATGCATTGAAGTCAACTCCAATGACTTCATATGATAATTCTTGAAAAGAAAAGTTTGAATGATTCATATACTTGGTAATCAAAGTCAACATAATTCACTTTGACATATTTTAAAGCCATCATTTTAAAATTTATTGAATGAGTTAAAATTAAAAGGTTAATGATCACTAAGTGCAATGAAAGTTATAAAATATTAGTGCTGATATGTTTCCAGGTTCTCCTTGCAAATCTTTGGTTTGTCTTTCTTCAACCTCAATAATAGGTTTCTTTTTCTTTAAACTAGTATCAATCTATTTGGCTTGTATTATGGACCAAAGTTACTTCATTTTTAAAGGTTATGGGCTTTTCATCACCATTAACATTAACCCAACAATGCATTAATTATCTTTAAATTAATTCAATAGAAATTTGTTGAGGCTATGGGACTCTTGGGCGCCACTAAAAATAAACTAATAATGTTTTGATTCACTTTAACTTGCCTCAATGAAAATTTGATTCACTTTAAATTGCCTTAGTGAAATTCACAAAGGCTAAAAGATGAATGTAAAGCCTTTTTGAGGGATTAATTTCACCTTATTATTCTATTATGGGATGCTTTGTTGCTACATATTCTAGTTGCCAAATGTGCTATTTGGCAATAAGTTACAACATCTCATATATGAATCTTGCACATAGTTGTTTGAATCTTATTCTTTTAGGGGTTGCTTACATGGGGTCATTACATGGGGTCATTACATCACATTTTCTTGGGATTTGATGGTGTGTATCTATTAAGATACATGTACATATGTAAAAATGCATATTACCGTTGACAGATACTTGCATCTTCGTTTCTCTTCACCTTGTTTAGTTAGTTGTCCTTCATTTATAGAGACTTAACCAATGCTTCTTTAATGTTATCTCTCCATGTAATATGTCAATGATTATTTGTTCAAATGATTGATGTGGGTTGTATTTAATCAAATGTTAGCTCTCCCTACAATGTGGCAATGATTATTTGTTCAAATGATTGATGTGGGTTGTAGTTAATCGAATGTTATCTCTCCCTACAATGTGACAACGATTATTTGTTCAAATGATTGATGTGGGTTGTAGTTAATCGAATGTTATCTCTCCCTACAATTGAGTCAATAATTATTTGTTCAAATTATTCATGTGGGTTGTAGTTAATCGAATGTTTTCTCTCCCTACAACGTGTCAATAATTATTTGTTCAAATTATTGAAGTGGGTCGTAGTTAATCAAATGTTAGATCTCCCTACAATCTGTTAATGGTTTTATATTCAAACGAAAAATGTGCCTGTTTTTCAATTCAAATAAGAGACATGGAGATATCATTGGCTATGTTTCTTTTAGCTCTTAATTTGGATCTACATCTAGATTTTGGACTAGCTTGGCTATGTTTCTTTTAGCTCTTAATTTGGATCTAGATCTAGCTTTTAGACTAGCCCAGTTTCAATTTACACCTCTTGGGATTTGCCTCTTTCCTTTGTTTCTCTTACTGCTCTCTTATGGTATATATTTTGTCCTTTGCTATATTCCCCACTTCTCTACTTGTCTTTTTCCTTGTTTGTGCTCTAGGAATCTCTACCTATGATATGCCACAAGATCGATTCAATGAATAGACGAGTGAGAACACCACAATGAAACATATGCTATGGTGTGATTAGGACTAATGCATGAAACCAATGAAAACATTGAGTGTATTCAATGCATGCATGAGTTGTTTTTGTTTTAACAATGTCAATGTTGTGGCATGGGAGGTAATGGTGCTTGGGATCCTTGGTAATGGTTATTTCAAGGTCATGCGACCCTATTGTTACCTCCATTATTTTTACACAATGGCATAGGAAATTGTTAGCTAATCAACAATTTCCCTATGTAATAGTACTATCAAGTGGTAGATTAAATCCCCAAAAGTGAGTATTTATTTATATAATCAGAACATGCAATAACATATCATGTTTCCAAAAATACGAGTTGATGAAAATATTAGCACTAACAAATTTGAATCATATGCTTTTATATATCTCAATGCAATCTCTTATCCCATCTTGTTGTTTAGTACTCTATTGATTAATTGGGTTGGTTGTCATTGATTTCAACCCTTGAAGCAAGTCCGCTAGCAAATTCCTATAGCCCTAACAGTATGGTTAAGGGACTTCACTTTGATTGATGTATAATGGTATGAATTTTAATATATTTTCATGTAAGACTATTCTATATGTATAGTACATGTCATGCCATTTCCGGTGATATGTGGAACACCATATAACTCCTCACGGTTAGAGAGTTATGGCCTTGTGAAGTTGGAGAACCCTCACGAGTTATCTAAAAGGTCAAAGAAGTCAAAATTATTCTAGAAGCTCCTAGAAGAAGTTGACTAGTCAAATGAGTAAAACTAAGAGTTAGTCATGGGTTAAGTTGTTGCAATAAGAAAATAATTAAAAAGAAATTAGTTGCAACTAGAAGTGGAGAATTTACTATTTGTATCAAAGTGAGTTAGAAGTGGACATGTGGTTAGAAGTGGGTCAGCCCTAAAAGAAATAAATTGAGTTAAGTTGGTTAGAAGGTAACCCCTTGAGGAAGCTACATGGAAGTATAAATAAGAGAGAGGATCTCCTATTAGCAGCTACTAAGCACATTTAATATCTATTATTTTGTAAGGTTTATTACAGGTACTCATTGATATATATGAAGTTGCGCAATTCTGAGGTAGCATGAAGGGTTGACGGTGAAAGTTTTGGAATTACAGAAAATACTGAAAAAAACCCTTGTTTTTTAGGTGTATGCGAGATACAGTGGAGAAAGGTGCATATGTATGTGGGATAGCAGTATAATAGGGAGCGTACATGAGGGTAAATCCTAGAACATTGAGAAGATGAATATGTCAAGACTCTAGAGTTTGAAATTAAGCTCCCATGAAGGTCTACAGTGATCAAGTACATCTGATCTATCTACTAGTTCAAAAGGTATGTCTTATTTCTATGAGTAGTTGGATTTTTTTTGTATACATGAGAAATGGTTATGGGGGTTTGAGGATATTCCTTAGGGAGATTAGTGGTTGACTGGGACTTTCTGTACAAGTCATATCTACAGGAATACAATGCTGGTATAATCAACAGTTATCATTTATACATCTTGTTAGAGTTGAGGCACGTATTGTATTTATTGGCATATGGTTAAGGGTTTTTTTGGTACATGGTTGAGAGCTTGTATTTGTGAAGTGGTTGATGTATTGAGAGGTTGAATATCATAAATGGTTTGATGTCTAGTTCATGTGAGGGTTATTATACATGTTCATGATTACACACACTTGTATTGCACATGACTAGAGAGATATAGATTCTTTGGGTAAATTATATGTATGAGGATGTATGCATAGGGCACAGTTATAGTTTGGACATAGTGAAATGTTGCAGGTTGATGTGAAAGAGGCTGTAGAGGGTTAGAACTTTTCATAAGAGAGAAAAACCTAGTTTTCAAAAGTCATATGTAGGTTGTAGCACAGATAGGTCACGTACATATGTGAGTTGCAGTATACATAGGGCATGTACATACACGTGCTGCAAAAAAAATAGGTCATGTATCTGTTTCTTTTGGTTGGTACAGGCTCAGTTCAGGTACAGGTTTATTACAAGGAAGTGGTACAGGTTGGTTATAGGTTAGTGGTACAGGTTGCTACAGGTTTGCAATGGTATATCTTATAGTGACAATGTGGCAGTGGTTTCTTCATTTGACACTTATATTTTAGGGTGGGAAGATGAGGCAAGGATAGGTGGTTGTAGCCACCTTTTGGTCATAATTGTAGAACATAGGGGGTTGTAGCCTCCTTCTGGTTGTAGCTAGAGAATTAGGGAGTTGTATCTTCCCTCAGGTTGTAGCCTAAAAATATAGTGGGTCATAACCTCCTTCCATTTGTAGCCAGAGAACAAAGAAAGTTGGTGCTTCCAATTAATGTAATTCTTAAAGACATACAAGAAAAAACAATAAGTAGTTTTCTTCCGCATTGGGTTTCCACGTAAAAATATTGGTGTATTTTGTATGTGTATGATTGCTCATTTTTTCATGGTTTATTTACTCTGCACTTATTGTATGATAATGCTATATTGATCATAACGATAAATAAAACTTGCATATTATGTGGTTAAAATGATTAAAAATCTCTATTACTGATTCACCCCCCCTCTTCGTAATCCAACATTTGGTATTACAGTAGGTTCCTTCAAAAATTAGTTTAATCACTGAAAGGTAGATCATGGAGAGAAAAAAATATGTATAAAAATGGAATTCCACAGTTTGATGGACAAAATTATGCATTCTGGAGCAGAAGGATGAAATCATATGTACAGGAACAGGGATTTGAAGTTTGGAAATGAGTTGTAGATGGATACAAAGAACCAACAGTTCTGCCAAAAAATGACAACGGAAAGAAACATAGTCTAAATAATCCAAAATCCACTAATGCACTTTTGAATGGTCTTTGTGATTCGGTATATACCAAAGTTATACAGTGTAGCTCTGCTAAACAAATTTGGGAAAAACTTCAAAATATTTATGAAGGAGATTCAAAAGTCAAAGAAGCAAAGATTCAAGCTTACAGAGATCAATTCAAATAGCTAAAGATTAAGGAAGATGAGAATATTGCAACTTACTTCTTATGAGTTGATGAAACAGTGAATGTTATCATAGGATTGGGAGAAGAAATTGATGAATCTGTAATTGTACAAAAGGTACTAAGATATCTTCCAATGAGATTTGATTCTAAGATCTTAGCACTAGAAGAAATAATTGATCTAGACTCACTAAGCATGGATGAACTACATAGAATCTTCACAGCCTATGAAATGAGAATTGAACAGGAAAATAAAGGTATAGAAGAATTTGCATTCAAAGCATCCAAAATTTCAAAGGAAAAGGGGAAGAAAAAAGAAAAATAATATAGAAGCAGTAGTGACATCTTATAAGATGATGAAGAAGTGTCCAACTTTGTTAGAAGATTGAAAAAGGGAACCAACGACAGATATAAAGGTAAGCTTCCATTGATTTGTTTTAATTGTGATGGTATTGGTGATTTTTCTAACAAATTTCCTCACAAGAAAAATAAAAGAAATGAAGAGGATAATTCAAACAACAAATAAACTTATAAAGGAAAAAGAACCAAAAAGAAAGTCTTCAAGAAAAGTTTTTGCACCAAAGAAGACTACTCCTCATCAGACGAAGATGAAGTCAGTGAAAGTGAGACATAAAGAGTTGTATTCATGGCAATAGAAGACTGTGATAAAGAAGACATCGAAGAGGAGTATGAATAAGTATAAGTTGACTACAAAGAAGAACTGTTGAGGGCTATAGAAGTTATAAAAAGAGAAAACAAGAAAAACAAGAAACTCCAGGCAAAATTAGACAAGAAACAAGACATTCAGAATTCAAACTCTGACGAATTAGAACATATGATAACTAAATTAAAGGTTCAAATAGAATAATAAAAAATAATCAAAGAACAACTGGAAGAAAAAGAGAGGATCATTATAAATTTGGAAGCAGAGTTTGTTACTTTGAGAAAATACCTTCAACAAAAGAATATGGAAAACAATTCAAAGGTTTTGGATAATATTATCAAAATTCAAAGGCCACATCATGACAAGTCTGGGCTAGGATAAAATAAAACAAAAAGAGGCTCAAGGTCCAAAACCACAAATAAAGAAACACAACCAATAAGTCATGTAGAGACATTTAGAGGAGACAAGAAGTTTTATAGGAAAGATCACAGGGACACTCCTCCACCTAGAAGAGTCAGATTTCAAAATTAGTGACAGTCAGAAAAAAGAAGGCCTCAAGATGAAGAAGGATTCATAAGAGTAACACCTTTCAAAATATATTCAAATCCCAGGTATCAAACTATATTTTTTTGTATATGTTATTCATGTAATAATTTTGGACATAAAGTTGTAAATTGTAGAGTTAGTAGAAGGAATAGAAACAACTTTGAAAGTCATGCACAAAATGGTTATCCAATAAGGCCTAGTGAAACACAAAGAAGAAGCTACAACATGTTTGAATCTTTGAACACATGTCCAAAGATTGAAGAATGGCAGTCCCTCTAGAGAATCACAACAAAATAACAATAGTCACATACATGAATCTCAACAAAGAATATGGATAAGAAAGAAAGATAAGTTTAACAATGAAGAATGCACACTCACTCTACATGTTAAACACAAGAAACGTGGTTGGTATGTTGACAATGGTTGTTAAAATCACATGACAGGTGATGAAGACAAGTTTCTTACATTAAGAAAGGAAAGATATGGATCAGTCTCCTTTGGAAATGATTATTCAACTAGAATATTTGGAAAGGGCACATTCAGAATTGGAAATAAGACTACCAAGGTAGAAAATGTTCTACTAGTGGAATATGTGAAACATAATCTTCTAAGTGTAAGTAAAATGTGTGACCAAGGTCATAAACTTACATTCGATTCACAAAAGTGAGAGATAATAAAACCAGGTTCAAGAAAATTGATTGCAATAGTGGCAAGAACTTCAAGCAGCATATATGGAATAAGTGAAATTGGAAATGAAAAATGTTGTCTAGGAAAGGAAGACAAAGGTTTGCTATGACACAAAATAATGGGTCACATAAGCTTCAATAACCTTGTCAAAGTCAGCAAAAAGGAAGCAGTTAGAGAAATTCCCTAGATCACAAAACCAACCAACACATTATGCAAGCATTGTCAACGAGGAAAGAAAACAAATATTGCATTGAAATCAAAGGAATACTCAACGAGAAGACCACTGAAAATTGTGCATATTGATCTAGTTGGACCAACTAGAACAAAGGGTTTAAAAGTTGATAAATACTTTATGTTATTGGTTGATGATTATACAAGAATGACTGCAATTTGTTTTCTCAAGAATGAGTCAGAAGCATTTGAAAACTTCAAGGTATACAAGAAATGGTTGAAAATGAAATGGATTCAAAAATAAAATGTTTGAGATATGATAACGTAGGAGAGTTTACTTCAAAGCAATTTATGAATTTTTGTAGTAATCATGGAATAAAAAGGTAGTTCTTCGTTTCTAGGACATCTCAATGTAATGGAGTTGTTGAAAGAAAGAACATAACAGTACAAGAAATGGTTCGAGAAATGTTAATGGATTTTAAATTGACAGATGTCTTTTAGACACATGCAGTGCATACAACAATTCGCATTCAAAACAGAGTAATTCTTAGAAACAACAGTGACAAAACTCCCTATGAGCTATGGAAAGGAAGACCATCAAATGTGAAGCACTTCAGAGTGTTCGAAAGAAAATGCTACATCAAAAGAGAAAATGGAAGAATGGGAAAGTTTGAATATCGTGTGGAAAAAGGCATACTTGTTGGTTACTCAAGTACAAGGAAATCATACAAGTGTTACAATCTAAGGCTCAACAAAGTTGTGGAAAACATCAATGTAATAGTTGATGAAACAAGTGGATGGAAATTAAAGGAAGAAGAAAAGGAATAAGTGGAATAGGTTTACGAAGAAGCAACAAATGATGAAAAAGAAACAAAAAGGGAAGATGAAGAAGATCATATAGAAGTAGAAGAGAAATTTTATCAAGTTCCTCCAAAGACACCTAGCAAACGAGTACAGAAGAATCATCCTTCAGATTAGATTATAGGAAACAAATATGCAAGAATTGAGAATAAAATAAAAGTTCATTCACGAAAAAAACTGCACCTAACACTCTTATCTTCGATTGAACAAAACTGTATTTAAGAAGACAACAAAGATGAATTATGGAAAAAAGCCATGAATGAAGAGTTGGATCAAATAGAGAAGAAGGACACTTGGGAATTGGTTCCAAGACCAAGGTACAATAATGTTATTGGCACAAAGTGGGTCTTCATAAATAAATTGAATGAATATGGACAGGTTATCAACAACAAATCTATATTGGTATGTAAAGGATACACACAAGTTGAAGGTATCAAGTTTGAAGAGACGTTTTCACCAGTGACCAGAATGGAAGAAACCTGATTGATCTTAGGTTATGCATTCTCCAGAAACATTAAAGTGTATCATATGGATGTGAAATCAACCTTTTTGAATGGGGAAATTAGAGAAGAAGTCTACATTGAAAAACCAGAAGGATTTCATTTGTCAGAGAATGAAGATTACGTGTGCAGGTTGAAGAAGGAATTGTATGGTCTAAAATAGGCTCCCATAGCATGGCACTCTAGACTGGATAGATATCTACATCAAGCAGGGTTCAGAAAAGGAGTGCATATTGTTGATATTATGGTAGTTGCGGGAGGTATTTACCTCCATGTGTAAACCTGACGAGAATAGAATATTCTGAGAAACAAGAAGAAACCCTAATTAGTTCGCTAATAACCCTAGAAGACAAGTCAGCTCAAGAGGATAACTTGTATTAGGTTATTAGCCTCCAAGAGAAGAAATCGGCTAAAGGAAATGTTATATACTAAATAATTAGTACCCGGAATGAGAAGTCGACCCAGGCAATCTGCCAGAATTAGTATAAATACAGGAGGCCAGTATTCTCAGAACTACAAAAGCAACACTTGTGCACACTACAGTTGGTCAGTTTGTGCGCAAGTTCGGAGGAGAGTTGTCATTGCAGCTGTTGTAGCTAGCATATTTTGGTTTTGGCTTGGACTCTCTCTTGGTTATGGTTTGGACTCTCTGATCAACTCTTGTTTCTCTTTCTTGGTGTGTTATCCTTGGAGAAAGGTGTGCCACCTTTGTGTAGCTATCTATCCTAGGGTTTGCTTCTGGAATGATTCTCTGACAAGGTTAAGGTGCTGGGGGGGTGGCTTCAGCCTATGTTTGGGTGACAATAGTGATATTGTCTATGGTTAAATGAGCACATCCATCATATTCTAACAGGTTATGGGCCCACACCTCCTTCATTCAGTCTAACCAATGGAAGGGAGCATAGCCATAAGGATACTAAGCTCGTTGAAGAACTTCCGCTAGGGTTTCCAGCATGAGTAGTTACTAAAGAACTGTTGCTAGGGTTACTAGTAGGTGCAGTTGTAGAAACCCCAACCCTCTTATTAAGGAACCTTAAGTGAAGGGATTGACCTATTTTCTGGATAAACTAGTGCACCTTAGTCTAGCACATCTCCTGGTATGTTCAGCAAGCCAAGACGTCAAGTTTGAGTGTTTGGTCAAATCTAGGGTTGACCAAGTCAAATCAACCATGACTTACTCTAGGAAGTTAGAAAACAAGCTAGATGGGGCTTCTAACTTTAGAGCATGGAAGACAATGATTTATCTCATCCTTGCCAAGAACAAAGTGTTGGATATCGTGAAAGAAAATATTGTGGAACCAAAGTTTGAATAAGGAAAAGAGAAGGAACTGTGGAGCATTGCGGTTATGAGGAAGTTAAAAGACAATGACATCAATGCCATGAGTATCATAGTGGATTATATAAAATACCACTTGATACCCTACATCTCCCATCTTGATTCATCTAATAAGATGTATGATATCCTAACAAACCTCTTCTTAGTCAAAAACATTGGACAAGTAATGAGTCTAAAGAATGAGCTATGTGACATGAAGATGAATGATGATGACATCATAACATCATAATTTGTGAGAAT
>WSFP011410914.1:0-24613 GCA_009831015.1 Picea engelmannii
CCCGAGGGCCAAGCTCTATCTCCACGCAACCTGCAAGCCAAGCATAAAAAAACAACAAGAAATTTTAACACTAGTTATAAATAAATAGACACACACACACACACACATAGACATATATATATATATATATATATATATATATATATATATATATATATATATATATATATATATTGAAATATACAGAAGAAGTATACAAAAAAAAATATGTATAATAAATTATTGGGTATTATTGTCAACAAGCCCCATATCTATGTCACTTATACTAAGGATCAACAACATCAAGCACTAATGTACACAAAGCTCACAAGGGGAGATAATATTACATGCCTTACAAAGGGGAGATAAACCGCCAGATTCACATGGTCAGGTCCACGAGAGAAATCTATGGCTTTCTGAGACGTCAAAAATTTGAGTAGCACAATGCCGAAGCTGTAAAAATCACTCTTATCGGTGAGATAATAACTTATGTAGTATTCGGGAACTAATTAGCCTTGGGTTCCCTGAGTGCAGGTGGAGATATGGGTTAAATCTGTCTCTACAAGCCTAGAAAGGCCAAAGTCTGTGACCTTGGCATTTAGTTTATCATCGAGGAGAATATTGGAGTGAAGGATGAGGAATGGATATATGCAAGGCCTTTTATGACTAAGTCCTCGAGCTAACACATAAAAATAACATAAACATTCAACAAAGCTCATAACCTTAATTGAAAACATAAAATCTATTGCCTTGGGTTGAACCAGTTGGGAATTGAACCTGGGTCTGTACCGTGGCAGGGTACTATTCTACCAATAGACCACTGGTGCAGATAATTGCAACACACAATAAAACAAAATGCCAAATCCATGAGGGAGACCACCACGACATTCTTTTCTCAAGGTTGTTGTGCACTACGTGCTCCGGCCAAGACCAAACCCGACACTCAAGTCAAGTCAAGCCCTAAACCCCGAGGTAAGAGCAGTCTACACAATAGACTAGTTTTTCACAACTCATCCGGCCGAGACCAAGCACCCAAGCCACAAGACAGAGGAGGATAGCTCACGAAGGAAGCCCACATGGGGCGACCACACTAGCACCTCCTCTGTGCATGGGTCCTTCTCTGTCGCCAGAACCGAGAGGGAGGGGGGTGACCACAGTTTTCTTGTTTGTCCCCATCACGAATGCAGCAGTAAGAGTGGCATCGATTGTCAGCAGTCTCAATATTGAATCCACTGCGAATAAACTTTTATGAGAAGGAGAGACCCCAACCGCAGTTGCAGAGTGGGAGAGATGGCAGAGGAAGGAGAATTATGCGAGCAAGAGTCAAGGTGTAGGGTTTTGTGTAATGAGAGAGGGGGGGGGGGAGGGAAGGGGTACGTGGGCCTCATGCGAGGACCCATAATGCCTGACTTTGATTTTTTAAATTTAAATATTTTTATTATTTATTTATTAATTTATTTTTATTTAAATTATTTTATTTTATTTTTATTTCTTTTAAATTTTAATTATTTTAAACATTCTTTTAAAGAAATTTGTTTTAATTTAATTTAGATGTTAATTATTTTAAATTATTTCAAAATTTTAATTATTTAATAAATAAATAAACTCAAACTATTGATATTAAAACTAAAAAGGATTAAAAGAAAACTAAAGTGATTAATTAATTAAAATGATTAATTAATTAAGTGATTAATTAATGTTAATATGTACTTAATTATGATACTAATAATAATATTAATTTTATGGAGTAAATTAAATGTGTTGATATAGACTATTGAAACTTAGGTTAAAGTTTAGTCTAGGTTATTGGGTTATAATAATTAATCAACATTGTATTTAACACACTTTAATTAGTTTTCAAATCTCTAAGAACTTAAGGGGTAAGTGACACTTATTGGCGAGTACATCGCATTGCTAACATAGTTGGAAAGGCAAGGGAGTTAGCAACTATTCTGAACAAAGTTACAAACCTTAGAGGCTTTCGACCCCAATCTTTAGCCGCTTACCCTAAAGAGAGTAACGTTTGTTTACAGACAAGTAAAAAAAAACATTATGCCTAACCCTATGTTTACAAGTAAAATTATTGTCTTAGACTCTTCAAGACCGAGGGGCATCGTCGCAAGGACCGCCAATGCTGGCGCTACCACCACCATCACCTGGACTAGCTCTCATGTTGCGCTCTTTGGAGGCTATTAATGAGACTTTAAAGGGGCGTCAATCAATATATGTCGAAGTGGAACCCCCACCATCTAGAGTGGGTAACCCTGAAGCATAGAGGGACTTAGAGGGAGGGCCTCCACCCGGGAACATTACTAGAGAACTATAGAAGATCAAACTCCTAGAATTTTCTAGGGGTCATGCGAGTGAATGTGCAAAGACATGGTTGGAAGGAATGACATGATGTTTCTCCTTAAGAGACTATGCTTCCACATCAAACGAGAAAACAATAATGTTTCAGTTGAGGAATAGTGCCTTGAACTAGTGGGGTAACCTAGAGAGGTAGTTTCACCTTACCCCAAACATCGTCTCATGGGAAATTTTTGAGGAATGGTTCCAGAGGAAATATTTTTCGTCTTACTACGAGGAATAGCAGGTGTGAGAATTTCATGCTCTAGTTCGTGATAATAGGACTGTGGAAAAGTACAGTATCAAGTTCATGGAGTTGGTAAAATATGTCTCGTACATGGATACTGATCAACGACAGGAAGAACATTTTGTTTATGGGTTAAACCCTAAGTTAAGGGCCATGGTAGGGGGAAATCATCATCAGTAGTGGAAGTAGTTGAAAATGCACGTTATGTAGAGGAGCATATGAGCTTAAACAGAGGTATGAGATCAACCTTTCCATAACATCTTGGATTCGTGTGGAAGGCCCCTGGAACCTTCTCCAGGGGAGGGAGCTCTAGGCCGCCTCCTTATGGTAATAGAGTCACACCTAGGATAGTTTCTACAAGTATTTCAATGGCAGCAAGTGCAACATCCCACTCATCACCAACAACACAGGAAGGTCCACGAACTTCTCAGGGAGAAACAAGTAGGGGTAGGGGCTCCAGGGGAAGGAACTCATTAAAGATACCGTCACAGGGAAGTATGCAGGTTCCACCTCGTGTGACATGTTGGGGGTGTGGAGGACCCCATTACCAGTGTGACTGCCCATAGTTGCAAGTATGATTTGTGCATAGATAAGGAAATTCCTTGATGGGAAGAGAAAGTAGTAGCCACCAGATTTATGCAATGGTTAATAATCACCAGGAAGAACATCAATCCACAGTGGTGGAGTCGTCAAGTACATTAAATCATGTCAATGTTAAAATTTTATTTTATTTTTGTGCTAAAGATAGTTTCATTTCACCATCTTCATTAGAAAAGTGTGGGTTGGAAGCCTATGAGCATGATGACTTTAAACAAGTCGAGATGGATTCAAGGGAAAAACAAGCAGTAGGACCTAGATTTGATAATTATCTAGTAGACCTAGGAGTGTGTACTACTAGTTTGAAGGTATACGTCACTGCTCTGGGGAAGTATGACCTAATCATTGGAATGGATTGGTCAGAATCCCATCGAGCTATGGTAGATTGTTTCGCGAAAAGGGTGCTTTATGTTGATGATGAAGGAAGGCCGATAGAGATCCATGGTGTATGGAGGAAGGTGTCTCTATGATTTATCTTGACCATGAAGGTTAAACGTTGCATGAGGAAAGGGTGTCGACTATATGTAGTGGAATAAGTTAATGAAATGAAAGGACCCTCCTTGGATCAGTACCCAGTATTGTCAAAGTTTTAGGATGTTTTTCCGAAAGAGTTTCCATGGTTACCTCCTGAGAGGGAGCTTGATTTTACCACTGAGCCTAAACCTGGTGCAGAGCCAATTTTCAAGACTTCGTATAGGATGAAAGTGCCAGAAATGTGTGAGTTGCAGATGCAGTTGAAAGAACTAATCAACTTAGGGATAATAAGGCCTAGTGTCACACCTTGTGGTTCACTAGTAATTTTTGTGAAGAAGAATGATGGTTCATTATGACTGTGTATAGATTATAGGGACTTGAACTGTGCTATAGTGAAAAATAGGTACCCAATGCCATTGATAGATGATCTCTTTGATCAGATGAAAGGAGCAATGGTGTTCTAAAAAATTGATTTGCGATCAGGGTATCACCAGTTAAGGATTAAGGAAGGTGATATTCCTAAAACTACATTTTGAACTCGGTTCGAGCATTATGAGGTCGTTTTATTACCTTTTGGTTTGACCAATCCACCAACATTATTAATGAGCCTCATGAATGGTGTATTCCAAAAGTACTTAGACCACTTTGTACAGGTCTTTCTAGATGATATCCTCATCTATTCCAAGAATGAAAGGGAACATGAGGAACACTTGCGAGTGGTGTTGTCCTACCTTAGAGATAACAAATTGTATGGAAAGTTGTCGAAGTGTTCTTTCTTCCAGAAAGAAATTGACTATTTAGGTCATATCATTTCCGGTGAAGGAATCTTTGTGGACCCAGAAAAGGTAAAGGCCATTATGGAATGGCCAGTGCCAAAAAATTCTCATGAGGTAAGAAGCTTCATGGGGCTAGCAGGTTATTATCGGAGATTTTTGGAAGGGTTCTCTAAAATAGCGAAACCCATCACCACTTTTCAGTGTAAGGTGGTCAAGTATGAATGGACAGAAGAATGTGATAGTGCATTCATCGAGATAAAGAGGTTACTAACCAATGCAACAATTCTACGAGTGTCGGATATGGAAAAATACTTCACAGTATGCATCGATGCCTCAAAGCAAGGGTTAGGGGCCATGCTAATGCAGAATGGAGTAGTGGTAGTGTATGCATCAAGGAAGTTGAAGAAACATGAGGATATTTACACTACTCATGATTTAGAGTTGGCAGTTGTAATTCTATCTCTGAAACCTTGGAGGCACTATCTAGTGGGGCGAAATTTTGAGCTCAAAACAGACCATGAAATTTTAAAACATCTCTTCACTCAAAGGGATCTCAATGCTAGGCAGAGACGATGGAGTGAGTTTATGAGTGAGTATGATTTTGGAATTTTGTACGTCAAGGGAAAGGATAATGTGGTCGCATATTCCTTGAGTAGGAGACCACGTGTCTTCTATTTGGTACCCTTAAAACTTAATCTGAGGGAGCATGTGTTGATGAAAATTATTAGATATAGTTGGTATTTAAAGGTTAATTCAACCCTCCAGAGTGGGAGACAATTAGATCCAAAGTATGAAGGATATAGCCTAGAAGTAGATGGACTATTAAGATATCAAGGAATAATGTACATCCCCGAAGGTGGGGATATTAGAAGCATCATACTAAAGGAAGCCCATAGAGCACTTTATTGTGTGCATCCAAGTGTGAAGAAAATGTATGCAGACATGAAGAATATTTTCTTCTGGGTAGGCCTGAAGCGTGATGTAGTCCATTTCGTCACCAAGTGCCTAGAGTATCAACAAGTGAAAGTAGACCACCACAACTTGGAAGGTATCCTACAAATGCATGATGTCCCTATGTCCAAGTGGGAAGTCATTTCTATGGATTTTGTTGTGGGAGTGTCACTCATTTCGCATAGACACAATGTCATTCTTGTGATAGTTGATAAGTTGACCAAGAGTGCTCATTTTATTCCAGTTAGAGACACCTACGATGTCACTGATGTGGCACGCATGGGATACCCAAGAAGATCATTTCAGATAGGGACTCCAGATCCACTTCTAGGTTTTGGACAAGTTTGGAGTTAGCGTTGGGGACTTAGTTGAACTTAAGCCCAACTTATCATCCTGAAACAGATGGGAAAACTAAGAGAGTAAATCAGGTTATGGAAGACATGCTTAGGATGTACGTAATGGATAATCAAACCCATTGGGAGAAGTACCTACCTTTGGTAGAGTTCTCCTACAATAAAAGTTTTCATACCTCCATCGGAATGCCACCCTACGAAGCTTTGTATGGAAGGCCATGAAGAACACCATTGAGTTGGGAAAGGTTAGAAGAAAAAGTGACAGTTGGGCTAGAATTGATTCAAGAGATGGAGGAACAGGTGATTCGGATTAGGCAGAGACTAATGGAAGCACAGGATAGACAGAAAAGTTATGTTAATTCATATAGGACTGACCAAAGTTATGAAGTGGGAGATCAAGTTTTCATTCGTATCAGGCCTAATAAGAGTACCATTCAGTTCAGGAAGGGGAAAAAGTTGTCACCTCGATTTATAGGGCCGTTAAAAATCAAAGAGAGAATTGGACCCATTTCCTATCATCTTGTACTTCCACCCCATTTGCATAAAACTCATAATGTTGTTCATGTATTTGTTCTACGTCATTATGTTGCTGATGAATCTCATAAACTAAATTGGAAGGAATTGTAGGTATAAGACGCGGGAACCCTTACGGTAGAACCATTACGCATATTGGACCATAGGGTCTAACAACTTAGGAATTATCTGGTAGACCAAGTTAAGGTCCAATAGAAAAAGTATATCCCAGGATCTGCTACTTGGGAGGATGCTGAGAAATTACGACGAGATCATCCCTTACTTTTTTTACCACCTCGAGAATATGTTTCTCGAAGGTTGGATGTATGTAATTCCACCTTTTGACTTAGACAACTAGAATTACCTAAGGCCTAATCACCTTTATTTTCTATTCACTGTGAAACTATTAATGATACAATTGAACTTTTAAGACGTATGAACCTATGTGAATGTCAATTCTATGAATGTTTAACGTTATTTGAATGACGATGGATATTATGCAATCTATTGTGTGAATGACAAATCTATGAATGTTTAACATTATTTGAATGACGATGGATATTATGCAATCTATTATGTCAATGAAAATTCTATTAATGTTCTCAATTGTAATAATATTATCTATTCATATATTATACATTATTCCTACATGGATTATTATGTTATATTCCAAGTATTTTGGATAATTCTTGTGTGAGCGAACTTTGTTCATCTCAGAATGTTTAACGTTATTTGAATAATGATGGATATGATGTAATCGATTATGGGAATGAAAATTATATGAATGTTTAACATTATTTGAATGATGATGGATATGATGCAATCTATTATCTGAATGTCAATTCTATGAATGGTTAACGTTAATTGAATTATGGGGATATTATGCGATCTATTTCTAACTTGAAAATTTTGACATTTAAAGTTGTTGGTATGTGGATAACGAATTGAGATTATGGTTGAATGCATTTACATGATGATAATTCATAGATATGTATGAGTGTGTGTTATAGACTAATCTGCAGATAAATGGGCTATGAAATAGTCAAAGGATAATGATAATAAAAGTTGATGTCGTGAACACCAATCAAGAAACAATATAGTATGAATCTTTGTATGTGAAATTATGTTGGTTCAAATGATTTGCTATGACATATGGACCAGTGCAGGTTTTCAAGTGGTGAGACTGCCTACAATTGAACATATGATGAAAAAAGTCCCAGCAACATAGTGCCATTGTATATTCCATGGTAGGGTGTGGATCCTAGTTCTTTTAGGAGGGGTGGAGGCATTTCCCACTGTGTATCCTCTGAAACATGGAATCACGGGAGAACGATGTTAGCTCACACTCCCCTATATGTGTGATGATGAGTATCAATTTCCTTCTCAGGAATCCTGGTCAAGAGAGTGACACTTCCTCTTACAGGTTCTATTTGGATTTAGGTCAATATAGTTGACACTCCAAGATAGTCCAGCAAATGAAGGATAGGGATGGAAGATGGAAGTAAGTTAGGGAGGAAGGATGAATAGAAATAATGGAGAGTGTGTGGGGAACTCTCCTTATAGTAGAATTTATTGTTTTTCCCCTTTTTGAAAAGAGAATATGTATATATGTATATTTATAATTGCTTAACTGAACTACAATTATCTAAATGAATGTTGTTGTGCTAAATTATTATAATTGAAGGATTTTATGAACATTTTAAATAGTTTACTATCTTTTATGAAATGAATGGTATTGTTGATTGGATTGGATTCATACAGGAATTACTATAGGTGTGATAATTATTATCATTAATACATGTGTGAGCCTTGTATGTGCTAGCTACACATGCACTTCTTGCACATGTACACTAGTGTGTATAAGTTTTTTTTTGCTTACTGATAATGTTGTTTATTTGATGTGGATGTATGAACCATGTGTCATTACCCTTGTATTTTAAATTAGTCTAACTTTGGGATGGATTTTCTTGAAGGGTGGGTGTATGTAACAACCCTAATTAACTATGTAATAATGATGAATGATAAATATTAATTAATTAATTATTAAAATATATTAATGAGTCTTTTTTATTTTATTATTAAAAGGTGGAAGAAGTAATTAATGGGGGGATAAGGTTGTTGGGGAATTAATGGGGGGATAAGGTTGTTGGGAATTAATGGGGGGATAAGGTTGTTGAGAATTAATGAGGGAGAATTGAGAGATGAGGATAAGGAAGAAGGGGAGGACTTGGAAGGGGATCATGATTTCTGTTGGAGGATTTTTGAATTAATAAAGAAGAAATTGGAGGAATTGTCTTGAGGAGCTCTCATAGGGCACTACTGTTGCTAGGAATTTTTGGCTTGGGGGCCAAGAAACCACAAGGATTCCTGGAGCTAGGAAGTCGTAGAGGTTGTTCCTAGTTGGTTGGGAGGTTAATATTCAGTGTGGGAAAGAACAAGGCCAAGAAAAAGAACAAGATTAGACATAAAAGGGACTAGATAAACCAACCTGCAGGTGGAGGTATGTATTATGTTGTTGTTATAATTATTATGTTGTTGTTGTTATCATTATTCTGCTATTGTTATCATTATTCTACTGCTATTGTTATCATTATTCTGTTGTTACTGTTTATTCTTGGTTTATTCCAAGCATAAGAAAATCATTAAAAGAAATTCTAAACTGAATTTTAGAAAAGCTTTATTTAGTTTGAGTCCGGAAAATAACCAGGCTCCACACAACACCAAAATAAGGGGTTTCAGAAAAGAAACCGATGTTGAACGAAATAGCCTTTTTACAGCTTGAAAGTGGGAATTCCAGTGGTCCAAATTAGTTTTTTCTCGGTGGAAGTCTTTCATTGTAAGGAAATGATCTATTGATGCTCCCAAAGATATATTTCAAGACAAAAAATTATTCAATTGCGGGACCACTGTCCTTTTCTCTGGATATACAATTAACATCTTAGGGGATGAGGACAATAACTCCCACTGGTGCAAGTCATATTCCTACAACTCATCTCCTTCCACCCAAAATGGACTAATTTGGGCCTTTGGAATTGCTCGTGCAACATGTGTCCCTGAAGTTTTTGACTATGAGGAGGTGGTTTCTTGGTG
Organism: Picea engelmannii; assembly: GCA_009831015.1. NCBI lineage: Eukaryota > Viridiplantae > Streptophyta > Pinopsida > Pinales > Pinaceae > Picea > Picea engelmannii. The sequence continues at coordinate 9,327 of WSFP011410914.1, forward strand.
TTTCCTAACTTTCAGTTTCTGGTTATTCTATTTTCCCTCCAATGTTTTTTGTCTTCTTCCTCATGAGAAGCTTGTGAGAACTATCAATTTTACAGCAGGAATGTTGTTCATCTGCTTCAAGCCAAGGATTTATTCCACTGCAGAACCACTCTCCTGTTTATTTGTCGCCTCAAGTCTTCCACAAGATATTGATATCGGGGCACCGAACATTAACCCACTAAGGATAAGACTGCAACGATTTACTAAAAAAAATCATGGTAATTTTTTTTGTATGCATGCTGAGGAGAATCTCAATGGCTCCTGCATGTTGCAGATCCTATGCCTATGTTTATGGAAAATATGTTCAATGTTTTGGCCCAAAGAACTTAGTCCAATTTCTATGGATAGATATACAGTGCCTGCTATTCTTTTTTTTTAATGGATTTACTATAAAAAAAAATTCCTTGAAGTCTTGGTTGTTGCTTTTTTTCTAAATTTAACACCTCTTCTTGTTGGCATGGTTTGATAGTCTCGTAGTTCTTCGATATTGTATTTGCTTAAGTAATTTGTTCTAAAATGGATCATTCAACAATTATATGACAATGCATTGTGTCGATCCATCAGGATTTTATGGAAACAAAAATGAATTTCAGACAGTTTCAAACCAACATTCAACTCTATCTGTAATGTAGATAGAACATAGCAAGACCAAATCACAATGTTGCAGCAAGATCATCATTCGTGTTTCTAGACATGAAACTATTAATCTTTAATGATAAAACCCATCATGCACGAAGTTTAATACTTAAGTTAACATGTTAAAAGTCATTGAAGAATGTATTAAGATCACAATTACTCCCACAAGTTGTGATAAAATCTACTCTTAAACAAAGAATTTGCTGACAATTACTAGAAAATGATGGTTTTGCAACAATGGAGCTTGTTTGAAACCAATTCCCGCTTATGAAAATTGCCCTCCTCCTTTCTATTTTCCCACTCTTCTATCCCCTGTAGCTTCTCTTTTTGGTTACTTAGTCATTTTTTCCGAAAATATCTTGTTGCATGGGTTGGCGAATTCACACATTCACATTTTCATCCATGCTTTTATATGGAGATTCTGACTGAGTGCTTCCCCTTTGTCTAAATTGCACTTTCCATTTTTCTGTGACCTGCAAAAAACACTCTGGCTTATGCGATATGCAGATTTACTTCTGGACTCCCACATCATCCCCTCTAATGTGTTACACATTTTGCACTGAAATGTTCTGATATATACAATTTGACAGTCAGGACCTTACGTATCCTAGAGAACCCTTGTCACTCTATTTTGAAGCCCATCCGACCACTTTCTACACTTGACCATTTCTTAACATCTCTTTCGCGGATCATCGAGTTCGCGGGTTCAAGAAATTTCCAATTTCTAGTTGATGTGTCATGTGCCCGCTACCTTCAGACTTCTTTCCAAGTATATGAAATATGTATACAACTTATCCAAAAACACACAGAAAAGATTTTGCCAGGAAATGAAATATCTATTGCAGATTTGAATATATTTGACCTTCTTTTCCCTCTTCTATACTTAACGAAATTTTGTATTCTTTTTCCGCTCTACTCTCTCTTTCTTGTTTCTTAGTCATTTTTCCAAAAATGTCTCAATGCGTGAGTTGGCAGACTCATAGGTTCACAAATGTGCTCATTATTTTATATCACGACTCTGACCGACCGCTAGCCATTCGATGCCTAGCCACTTTCTAGATCATGGATTCTCGGGCAGGCGAGCTCTATATTGCACTTCCATTGTTCTGTGACCTGCAAACAACACCCAAACCTCCGTGATATACAAATTTACTTATGCACTCCCACATCATACCCTCTTCCATGATACACAGGTTGCACAAGAAAGTTTTGAGACCTGCAATTTGACCTTCAGGTCCTCATGTCTCCTGGGCAACTATTGTCACCCCATTTTGAAGCCCTTGCATCCTCTTTCCATATTTCGCCATTTCTTGGAATTTATTTTGCGCCTCATATTCCATACTTACCCGACTTTTTCTCTTGCAGATTACCAGACAATCGGAGTGCACTTCTAGTGTGACTTGACCTAAAAAACAACCCCTCGGCTTCCGCAATATACAAATTGACTTCCAGACTCCTACATCAACCCATATTCTGTGTTAAACTATTTTCACTCAAAAGTTTTGATCAATACAATTTGACCGTCGGGGCTCACGTCTCCTTGGGAACCCTTGTCAACCTATTTTGAATCTCGTCTAACCACTTTACATGACCATTTATTTCAATCTCTTTCGCAGATCATCAAGTTGGCGGGTTTAGACAATTTCCAATTCCTAGTCATTGTTTTCTGTGCCTTCCACCTTCACACTTCTTTCCAAGTATATGAAATAAGTATATAACATCTTCAGAAACATGCATAAAAGATATTTCCAGGAAATGGATATCTATTACAGATGTGAATATATTAACCCTTATTTTTCATCATCTATACTTAACCAAGTTCTTGTTTCTCTTTTCCCTGTACTTTATCTTTCTCATTACTTAGTCATTTTTCCAAAAATGTCTAGTTGTGTGGGTTGGTGGACTCGTGTGTTAACATTTACACTCGTGATTTTATATTGTGACTCCAACCGACCGCTTCCCCATTCCATACCCAACCACTTCTACAACAACGGATTCCCAGGTAGGGGGGCTTTAGATTTCACTTCTATTGTTCCATGACCTGCAAACAACACCCTTACTTCCATGATATACAGATTTACAACTAGAATCTCATATCATACCATCTTCCGTATTACATAGTATACCTATCATCCCCTCTTCTGTGGTACGCATTTTGCACTGAAAACTTCTGATACATACAATTTGACCATCGGGTCCTCACGTCTCTTGTGGAAATATTGTCACCCCATTTTGAAGCCCATCCATCTTCTTTCCATACTTTGTCATTTCTTCAAATTTATTTCATGGATCGTCGGGTTGGCAGTTTCAATAAATATCCAATTCCTAATCGTTGTTTCCTGTGCACATACCCTTTTCACTTCTTTCCAAGTATGAAATAACTAAGGTTTAATGCTAAAAACTCACCATGCCTCAAGGAGACTGTCATAATAAATATTCCTACACAAATTATGCAGAAACATGCAGAAAATATCCGACCATTTTTCTATTCCATACTTACCCACTTTTTTGATTGCGGGTTCCCAGATAGGTAGGCTCAAAATCTCCCTTCCATTGTTCCACGACCTGCAAATAACACCTGGAATTTTTCAAATATACAAACCATCCGCTGGACTTCACCATATGTTTTAATTATACTACAAAGGATTATATATATATATATTATGTGTGTGTGTATATATAAGTTATTATTTAAAAGTATGAAATTAGCAAGCGTTAATGCTAAACCAGGATTTGCGGAGATCTACCATTAATACGTATACAACCAAAATTTCTAGATGGTTATATTATCCCTTCTGAGTGTTAATTTCAAACATCATGGAATGTCATTTGTGTGTCATCAGGTTGGCCCGTTCACGTAATCTTCAATCCTTAATTCCGAAAATGATTTTGACCGACCGTTTCCCTATTCCATACTTAGCCACTTTCATGAATTCCGAAAATATACAAACCGACCGTTGAACTGCCCCATCATACTCTCTTTTGTTTTACATGTTTTGCAGTCAAAAATTATGAGACATAAAATTTGATCGCCGGACACTCACCTCTCTTGAGTATCCCCCGTAACCCTATTTTGAATCTCGTCCGACCACTTTTCACACATTGTCATTCCTTTCTTTCTCTTCCCCGTCTCCATCACCTTCTCACTTGTCTATAATAAAAAAATGTTTATATATATATCTTGTTTCTAAATATACAATTAGTGAGATTTAATTCTAATAGTGCATCATGCAGGAACCATATAGATTGTCATTAATGAGAGAAAGGCTCGAGGAGATCTCCTATTAATACTCATTAAACCAAAATTTGCAGAGATTTATATTATCCATTCTGAGTGTTGATTTAAAAATCATGGAATGTCATTCGCACATCGTCGGGTTGGCACGTTCATGAAACCTCCAATTCTTAATTGCTCTTCGTCGTACTCGCCACCTTCACACTTTTAAATATGCAATAAGTAATCTTTACTGCTAACAAATCATCATGCAACACCCATAGAGATTGTCATTAATGAGCGAAAGGCTCGAGGATCTTTCCCATTCATAAGAATTGAACTAATATTTGTGTAGGGTTATATTATCACCTCCAAATGTTCATTTCAATCATCATTTAGAGAAAACGAATGTTCTCATAAACCTATGGCATCAGCTCAATAATAGTTCTATGGAGATACAGTGAACATCTTCGGGCGCAAGGACTAGAAATTCCAGTGGTCTGAGGCATATTCTTGTTACTCATCCCCTACTTCCCAGAAAAAAGTAATTTGGACCTCTGGGATTTCTCATGCAGGATGTGTCCCTGAAGTTTTTGACTATAAGGAGATGATCTCTTGGTGCGCCGATAAATATATTTCAGGCCAAATAATTATTCCATTGTGGGACCACTCTTTTGTTTCTTTGTTACCTCAAGTCTTCCACCAAATGTTAATATTGTCGGAGCTAACATTGACATTCAAAGGAGAATATTCCAAGTAGTTCCTAAGAAAGCATAATAATAGGTTGGACCTCTTGCCCAAGTTCCTAGAAGAGCCGATGGAAGTTCTTGAAGATATCACAAGCTTGCAGGTTAGTTCATTTAGAAATCCATTCTAGGAAATTGCCTGGTTGTTTACAACAATAATGAGACAAGAGTCCATAGTAGCTATTTCCCACATGGCTCTTTATATTTTGTATTTTACAGTCAAGGAACAAGCCATTTTTTATTGGGGCAAGCTAATTTCCCATGAAATCTGTTACCAATTTTCAATCTTAAAAGAGGAGAAGAAATTATATATGTCATCCTACTTGGTTTTTGCAATAGTGCATTGCTGGAAGTTTCCAAAACTGTCTCTGTCCAAGAAGGTAAAATGGGAATTCGAACCAGTAACATTCTGGTACCAGGCCTTGTGGAAGAACAAGGCCTCCCACTGCTTTTATGAGGTTTTTAATGGCTTTGTGTCTATTTTCAAATTTTTTTGTTAGGAGAAGATGCTCCCCGCATATCTGACCAAGAAACCAAGTTTTTGGATAGGAAGGGGGCACTTGAACATATGGATAATTACATGGTGATAATTATTTTTGGCTCCAGGGAAAAACCTTCTCTCCTTCCATGTCACATTATAGACATAATGTTTTTTACAGAAATAACAAGGCAATACAACTACCGGTTGCATATATTCCAAGTGAAGAGAAAAAAAGAGTTCATTCCTCGGCCTTGGAAAGTCGGGGAGTTCATGCTGAGGAATTTCGACAAAATTGACGAATTCATAGCCCATTTCAACAACTTGAACCTAATATATGCTGAAATCCTAAGATGGTTTGACTCTAATAAAAAAACTTTAGAACATTTACAAACACTTGGCTTTGTCAATTTGTTTTTCAAAAAACACCTATCAGAAAATAGAGACACTGACTAAAACACTCATGCTTCTGATGCTGACAACCTAGACACACTACAAAGCACGACTAAATTGTACAAGCAACAGGGAAAAGGCCCCAGTGAGAAGATTGTTCAATCCGCGGATAACACTCCCAAAAGTACAACATCTTGAAGCATTTCTCCAACGGGCCACCACAGCAACAAAGAAACTCAGAATTATTCAAACGGAGGAGGAGATAATGACCCTCCTCACCATAAAATTGATAGTTCTCACAAGCTTCCCGTGGATAAGAAGCGAAAAAAAATTGTGGGACAGATGGAAGAGCTTGGAATTAAGAGTGAGAACATGGAACTTAAGACTGATCAACATAGTCGTCCAATGGACATAGATGGTACCAAAAATTTTGATGAAGATGAATCCTTCATGTTCCAGAGTGTTTTTTTTTACAGCGAGTCCAAAAAAATTAATTATTGAAAAAAAAGATGTAAAAAATAAAAAAGGAAAATCTCGTTCAGAGGTTAACCTTGCAAACATACGACCGTCCCAAATCTGTCGAATTCACATAGAGACTGAAAATTCTATTGATTCCAAGATAGGCATAGAGGTCACAAATGCACATATAGACAGGCATTGCGGCCGAGAACTCTAGACTGAAGGACCGAGTCAAGGAATTGGAAGAAGCTTTGATTCCTATGCCATTGCTTGCCAGTCCTTTAGCAATAGTCATTCCTTCCACCCCTGCAACCAACTTAAAAGGATCCTCCAGCCTCCTCGCATCGTATAGAGGATATGTGTAGAATAATATCAAGAAAATAATGGAACTGATTGTTGAGGCATGGGAAACATCAGAAACCATGAATTCCCTTGGAACAAGGGTACATAATTTGCTCAAACATTTGCAGGAGGATTTAAAATATGAAGAACATTTCTATTTAGAAACAATCCTTCCTTTTGGCACCATTTTCAACAACATGACATAAATGAGAAGAAGACAACAAGATCTCCCATCCAAAAACCAAATCACTCAATTAAATGCATGTTGGAAAAGAAAAAGTGAAGAACCTGCATATCATTGTCCAGTCATGTGAACAAGCCATATCAAAGAAAGAAAAATTATTCACAAAGCTGACCAAAATAGACTTAGTTGGAAGGACCAACGACTTCCAATACCCCAACTTAATCATCAACTCCTTTCCCTTAACTAATCAAGCCTTCGATAAACAGGTTGATATTTTTAAGGTGTTGTATTTGGAAAAGTTTTACAACATCCTTGAATATGGTGAAGATGACGTCGACAACTAGCCAGTCGACTATTCGATACAGAATGAAGAAATTGATCAAGCTCTACGTAATCTTTCTATCGACTTCAGGGAATTAGACAATGAACTTTTCAACATAAAAATCTGGAATGAGATCAACGTCGCCCCAATGAGAAGCTACATTTAAGAATGGCTCGAAAGGGAGTTGAAGCAAGTCGTTGACGAAAGGGAATAGGCAGTTTCCATGATTCCAGTAGTCGTCGACAACAACAATAAAAGGCACCAGCAAGAAAATAGAAAAAGGGGTGATATGTACCATCACTGTAAGTCTATACTGATCACATCCTGCTTTGTTTATCAACCTAGTTATTCCACTTTTTTAAATATAAATTTCTAGCCAAACAATGATACCTTTCAATTTATTCTTTTCGGGTATTACACTCTATCATCGCCCACTTCTTCTTTCCATAGTCCTATTTATTGTACATATTTCTCTTATGGTCCACAGGAGCCCCAATCCCAGTCTATATGACAAATGAATTTAAATTTCTACGAATATGTAACAAACAATATTATTTTTTTATATATTTCAAATAAAATTGTTTTTTATCTCCTTTTATATTTATGTCCTCATAAATTTTTATCTTCCACTATGCTTATTGTCTGTGGGAGCCCCAATCCTAGTCTATATGACAAATGCATTTAAATTTCCAAGAATATGTAACAGACAATATTATTTTTTGATATATTTCAAATTAAACTATTTTTTATCTCCTTTTATATTTATGTCTTTTATAGAGCATAAAGATACTCATGTTATAAATATGGCTAAAATTGCGTGTTCTTTATCAGAATCTTGAATGTCAATAATTTGTTTTTATTTAATTTGAATATAAATGTTTTTGTCTTGCCACATATAGAGACAAAATAGATAGAAATTTTGAACATAGAAAAATAGATTATATACTTTTAAAAAATAAATGGGACTCTAGAGACCACGTGTCATTTACTGCATGGATACCGCATGTGCTTCATGTTTCTTTCCACATCTCCATTGTAGTTTCCATCTTCCTCCACTATGTTTTCACATCCCTGTGCATTTATTCCCAATTCAACCCGGCAGGGACTACGCTGCCATGCAACACTTGTTAGACTTGTGCCCAAAAATCTTCATCTATATAATGACTTATTTAATTATTTTTCTCAAGGGATTTCTTAATCTTTGGGAGTTCCACAATTTTTTGTGTTTTCTGACAAGATGTTCAATGATTTAAAATTTATCAAAACAATATAAATGGGGTCATTTGACAATGCATCAGAGTTAAATTAAATTAAATTATGCTAAAACTTTCCTCATATCTCAAAGTTGTATCAGATTCTTATTAGACTTGTGCCCAAAAATCTTCATATATAATGACTTATTTAATTCATTTTCTTAAGGGATTTCCATATCTTCTGGGACTTCCACAAATTTTTGTGTTTCTACAATATCTGTAATGGTTTAAAATTTAAAAAAATCATATAAATGGAGTCATTTGACAATGCATCATAGTTAAATAAAATTAAATTATACTAAAACTTTCATCATATCTCAAAGTTGTATCAGATTATTATTAGCCTTGTGCCCAAAAATCTTCATTTATATAATGACTTATTTAATTCCTTTTCTAAAGGGATTTATATATCTTCTAGGACTTCCACAAATTTTGTGTTTCTGACAAGATATGCAATGATTTAAAATTTAGCAAAACCATATAAATGAAGTCATTTGACAATCCATCAGAGTTAAATTAAATTAAATTATGCTAAAACTTTCATCATATCTCAAAGTTGTATCAGATTATTATTAGACTTGTGCCCAAAAATCTTCATTTATATAATGACTTATTTAATTCTCTTTTTGTCAAGGTATTATATCTTTCTGAGACTTCCACAAATTTTCGTGTTTCTGACAAGATCTGTAGTGATTCAAATTTTAGCAAAACTGTGCCCAAAAATCTTCATCTATATAATGACTTATTTAATTCTTTTTTTCAATGGATTTGTATATCTTTATGGGACTTCCAAAAAAATTTGTGTTTCTGACAAGATCTACAATGATTCAAATTTTAGCAAAACCATATAAGTGGGGTCATTTTACAAACAATGTGCCAGACTTAAACTAAATTATATTAAAATGTTCATTATACCCAAAAGTTGTATTAAATTCTTATCAGACTTGTGGAACAATCTCTTCATCTATATAATAGCATATTTAGTTCTCTTTCTCAAGGGTTTTCCATATCTTGTGGGGCTTCCACAAATTTTTGTGTGTTTCTAACAAGATCCGTTGTATTCCATTTCTCTAGAAGATGAAGGACTCTGATCCATCCAAGTTTCTTAGACTCAACATTGATATATTACAATTAAATTAAAAAAAAAATACTCGTGACATTTAACATTTGGACTCAAAATCTCTTCAAAGCCAAAATTCTTGCCAATTTTCTGGTCGGTCCTATTTTGTTAATTTTCCCACCAAGGCTACAAGTTTTGAATGTCTTGTTGATTTTATAGATGTGGAAAATTTTATACGGTATAATTGTACCTTTCACGTCAATATTTTTTTATAGTGAAAAATTTTCGAGGAGTCTAGATGCCACCTTCCTAAATTACAAAAACTTACAATAATTCTCAAGAGAAAAACTTATCACACCCTCGACTCCTATTTATACTAAATCTATCTACCAAAAGAACAATCTAGAGGAAGATCTTTCTAGAAGCAGAAGCTTCTATTATGTATTCTTACATTTGACTTATTCTTCCTTATTACTAGGTATTATTAATATCATTCTTTATCACATGGAGAATATATTATTCTACCTATGTGAGGGGTTAGGGAGGTTAGGTACCTAGCATGCCCTCCCCCTTAAAAACAAACTTGTCCTCAAGGCTTGAGATGGATAAATTGTTGCAGAATGGTGGATGGCTCCCAGGTGGCATCTTCTAGTTGTGTGTCCTTCACTTGAACTAGAACTTCCTTGATAGTGCATCAGATGAGATGACGCTCATGTTGGCCTAGAACTACTTGAGGATGTAAACAAATGGAACCTTCTTCATCTAACTTAGGTAGACTGGTCTAAGTATGGCACTTATTATCGATCACTTTATTTAAGCGAGAAACATAAAAGACATGGTGGAGGTTAGAGTGACTAGGAAACACTAATCGTTAAGCCACCGACCCCACTCTCTTGAGAATATGGTATGGACCATAAAATGTTTGGGCGAGTTTCTCAGAGTGTTGGGATTTGAGTGAAGTCTTCTTAAAAGCTTGCAGACAAAGAAACACTTGGACCCCTTAAGAAAATTCATGTTCAAAACGACCCTAAGCTTCTTGTTGTTTCATGCGATTATGAGCCATGACCAAATTTTATATGAGAGTACAGAGGATGGTTATGCAGACTATGAGAGTTTGATCAATTTTTACAACAAATAAATCTCTACGGTTTGGGGTAGGACCACAATAGACATAACGACATCAAGAAATCAACTCAAATCTCAAATATGCTAGATAAATGAAAATACCAACAAAAGAAAGGCTAGAATCCTACCTCTTTCGGATGTTCGCAGGATACCACCATTGAGCTCATCGTACAATCCTTGATACCTACAACTTGTCCTCAACATCCAAGATACATAGGAATATGGAAAATGTATGAAATGTCAGCATATAAACTAACATAATCCATCAACATGTATAGCAATTTTACCCATGGAAAATAATATAAACATTTGCAACATATAATTGGATGAGAAAAGAGTATTTCTATTAACATGATCAGTAGAAGTACATAGGTGACAACCTTCTATATCAACAAATCATCGAAACTGAGAAACTAAGTCCCTCCACCTCGACCTTCACCACTTGAATCCTCCATAAGAAAATATTACAGTTTCGAGTAATTGGGTTCCTCCTTCACAGAATAGGGAGAGCTTGGGAGTTGAACATAAGAAGAGTTTAGACTTGAAGGACTAAATGATTCGGACTCAAGGATGTAATATGAGGTAAAATTTCTCGAGAGTGTACTTGCTCTCAACGTTTCTCCTCCTCTTTAAAAGCTTGTACGCAGCTCAATTTATAGCCTTCAAATGGAACTAAAGGGTCGAATTAGAGTGTTTCCAGTGTATGAAAGGCCAAGGATCGTGGATCCCATGACTTGGCATGGAAAATATGACACATTTTTTTAATTTTGAGTAGAAAACTCAATGTATGCACGTTGTAATGGAGTAACTTGCATATATGCATGTTGTATAACTGTAGCCTGCATATATGTACAAAAAATTGAATTTTTGACTTTTGACTATGCAAGATGTGGAAACTGAGTCTACAGAGGGAAAGGGAAGGCCACCAAAGCATGCTACATAGAGTGTGGAAAAAGGTGTTATAAAATATGCCCCCTAATGTGTGAGGTCAGAGGAGCAATCACGATGGATGAAATACATTACAATTCTGAGAAGTAGAGTAGTGAGGACCTAACCGAAGGAACTAGTCACCCATCAAAATATCACAATACATATTGACTTTGTACACATGGATTCCGATTTGAAGTACACTGCATATCCATGTGCATATATAAAATATAAATGTTCATGGCTATGAAGAGGAAATACAAAGTAGACATATGCCATAGGTGGTCATAGGCATGAACAAAACACATTGGATTCCAGTCTCAAAATCAATTGATGATATCTAGATACAATGAAGTACAATGTAATCGTCCATGGTAACTGAAATTCATATAGGACTCTAGTGCGATGAAAGACAAAACAAGTATGAGTTGTTGCTACTGTGAGTATAAGTTATTCTATACTAACTGTCGATGGTGCAAGTATGAATCATTTGAATAAAGTAGTTGAATTCAAACATAATGAGACTTTGTTTGATTACCAGTCATTGAGGTATATCGTTAACAAATGAGAGATAACCAACCGATGATGAAAGTAGGAATGAAGGAATAGAGTACATTCAACAAGTGTGAATAAAGGTTTTGAGGTTGAACACTTGAATAATCCATCGAGCAGGAGACATTAATGTATTCCCAACTGTCAATGACGAGAGAACCTACCACGGATGACTGCAAGCATCTAGGTACTCTTATGAATATACATTTTGATTCCAAAATAGATGAGATGAATTCTATGGAATGAGATCCTCTGAAAGGAGGGAATTAAGGTATCCCCCATCATCCAACACGAGGTAGAAGGAAACACTTGATTATTAAGAAGAACTTGGACAATAGGATAAGCATGAGCCAATGAACATGTGCATCTCTCGTGTGCACAATATGCAAGTAGTACATGAAAGAGACCCTCTAAATAACATTCATTAATAAAAATTTCCAACAGAGGCAAGGAAACCACCAATAGGGTCTAATGGAATCCAAGGCACTGCAAAAATAACAATGTGTGAATAGATTTCTTACTGTTAAACACAAGGGAAACCACCTAGTCAACGACTAATGAAGAGATGTCATCTGTTGGGTTCAAGATCACATACCAATGGTGAAAGTAGGCCAGGATGCAAGGTAAGAAAACAAATTCCTATGATTATGAGATGCACTTATAAAGGGATGTTGGACATGCAAAGTCAAGAATTTTGAGGAATGGCTGACACAGTTTTGGACTTCCTTTGAACAAGAGCATGAGACAGACAGATAACTCAGGTAGCATAGAATCAAGAAAGAGCATTGAAAAAATTTTGTGATGGAGGAGGCATCGAAAAACTCTCGATAAGGACTGGAAGAGTAACCATTTAGAGGAGTAAACTATGAGTAATGAGTTCAAATTCCTAAGTCCATACTAAACCCAAACTTTTGATGAATGGACTCAATAATTTGATCTGTTCAAAGGTGACACGATTGTTGCCGATAGAAGATAATACTCTTTTCCCGCACTTCCTTTTTTGTTTTTTGATTTTTTTTTGTCTTTTTCACATTATTAAAGCCTGCAAAGGAGGTAAAATAATCCCATTGTACAAGAGAGGAAATGACTGTCACAAACATGCAAACTAGTTCCATGTGGTGGAACATACCTGTGCTCGATGCAAGAGAATGCATGTAGGATATGGAGACTCAGGGGAATATTTCCTCTAGGGGTAAGGGGTGTCAAGTTGCAAAGGATATATGAAAGGCCCTTCTTGGATAACAATGAGAATTTTCTGGGAAATGGGATTACAATGAGGAAGCGAGAGCCAGTATTAGGCTCAACAATGCAAGAAATATAATGAAATGCAATTACCACTCGACATTTGTGGGAGTCTCATGGGTAATGGATAGAATAATAGATTGACGAGAAATATGAGGTTTCAACGCAATATAATAACAGGACTATAAGGGCCTCCCAGAACTATGAAGTAACTTCTACATGGGAACCAAATGGAAAAAAGGGTTCTAACTAGTGCACCCATGTTTGGTAAGTCTATACCACATAATAACAACACTTCTAGTAATAACGAGGAAGTTCCTTGTTGCTAAAAAATGGGTTCGTACCTAGGCTATATGAATTGTGTTCATAGGACGATGCAAAAAATGCAAATCCAGTGATGATATATACATGTTTGAGGCACAAAGAAGCTAAGGAACATTGAAAATATGTCATAACCTGAAAAAAACCACTTCAAACCGGGTCTTACACTGCATAATAAGTCCATATGTTTTCAATAATAGAAAATATAGGACATAAACTATATAAAGTGGGTAAAAATATATACACAGAAGTACAATAATACACAAATCTCATTCTCGAGTTGGGGGGCTCAAGCGTAATACTTCTTGAGATAGAGCCCATTTATGGGCTCTTTCATCATGTTCCCTTCATAATCCTCTAACTCATAGGCTCCATGCCACATGGGATTGAATTTTCCTTCCCCCAGGGGTTCTTTACCTTGGTCATAAAGAAGGACCAAGTCACCCTTAGTGTACTCTTGGGGATGGACAAATTTATCATATTGGACCTTAACACGTTGCTTATTCACCTCAATGTCTAGGGTGGCATCTCGACGTTGCTCATCGAGTTGCTCCAAGTGTACAAGGTGTTCTTCGAGATCATTCACGTTATGTAGGAGATCAATTACTAACTTAAGACAGGGAATATTGCATTCAATGGGGAGAATGGACACCACTCCATGAACCAATTGGAACGGTGAAAATCCATTGGAAGTATTTAGTGTGGTTTGGTATGCCCAAAGAGTAGCGTATAACATCACATGTCAATTAGATTTACTCTGCCTGACAGTTTTTTTCAAAATGTGATTTGGATTTTATGAGAAGAACAAAATGAATACATATTATTAAAATATGATTAACATAGAATAACAAAGATACAATAAAACTGGTTTTCTATTCAACCAGGAAATAAGTTGAAACTGTAAAATGCAGTGAAAAAACAAGCTTGTTGGAATAGTGGCATCTTATCTCTGAGAAGAAATGTGACGGTTGCACTCATTCGCAAGAAGATGATTACAATGAGGCTATAAAGTCCTTTTTATAATAAAAAGGAATTTCAATAACCCTAGAAATCCAAAAACATAACTCTAGGAGATGAAGTGCCAAAAGTCATGTGGGCCTCATTTGGGTAAGTTAGTACATCAACTTCTCGGGGTCGTAATGTTTGCATACAATCTCCGTTTTAGGCCCACGATAGCTCGTTGGAAAGGTATTGTCGAGGAGATTCATTTTGGGAGATAAATAAGGGCATTTGGATAATATTGTAAATATTTATCCCAAAAAACCTTCGTTTAGGCGCTCAAAATAACCCCCAAAGTTAAAAACTGCTAAAAATAGTAAATTGCCAAAATTGTCAGAAAATTGTTTTGAGCGAGTTGGAAAAGGTGGGTGGCCACTGATATCCACCTGGATCAATCCTCCTTCCTTAGGAAGAAATTATATCCATTTTTTTGATTTCCCCCATCAAATGAGGAAAATTCTACTAAATTTGGCGTCGGGTGAGCCACTTGCCTTGGTGTAGGGGTTTCCCTGCTTTGACGACTCAATAAAGTTGGATCCTTTTCTATCAAGTGACCTTGATATGTGTTTCCAAAATATTATCACTATATTCCTATTGCATTCAGTCAGGTTTGAGATATGTTGGTGTCAACTGCTCTGCTATCTCTAAGCTGTCCAATAATGGTGGGAAATATGGTCGAAGGAGAACCACGTTGAAGACTGGGTGCAGGCCAAGGAAAAGGGGAATGTTGAGCTAAAAATAATTGTCACCCACAACCTTGGTGATGTTTTACGACCTATAATGGAGTGGGATAAGCTTCCGATGGGGCCCCATAAGGGGTTCTTTCTGTAAGTGCAACCAAACTTTGTCTCCCACCTGAAACTTATGTGGCACCCGATGTTGATCATGGCGCTGCTTATACCTGGAATTAGACTTATGTAGAATATCCAGAACCTATTGGCGGATGTGATGGATATTCTAAATGAACCAGGTGTATTTGTTAGCTTTTTGTGGAG
>WSFP011410915.1:0-24612 GCA_009831015.1 Picea engelmannii
AGGTCACGTTGAAAGTGATGGTTCTGGAAGTTATGGGAATGAGAGGAATGGTCACCTTCAGTATGTGGAGGTGAGGAAGAGGAAGGGTTATCTATAGGGATATGTATTTTGGTGCAGAGTGCCAAAAAGATAGATTCAAGCTGGGTGGTGAGGTCTTGTTTGATTTCCTCCATTGAGGACTGCATGGTTGTATTGATGGCGACAACATTTGCACTAAGTTTTTTCACTTCTTGTTGGGTCTCGATGAGACCAGATCGCAAGGTGTTGAAGTGAGCTTCCAAGTCTTGGCTACGGGTATGGGCCATGAGGTTGGGGGAAGTCAAAAGGGGCAGGCGGGGTCAAATTTTTTTTGAAAAAATGATATGGATGAAAGTGATAAGGGAGAAGAGATGAATCCAATGGAATAGGTCTCAAATAATGGTCAAAAAAATTCCAGACTCATTTTTTTTTTTCACCTATGGAGTTATACTCTGGTATGAAGAATACTACAGTGATGAAATTCCCAAATGCTTAACCAGGAATAAATGTGTAGTGATTTGGAAACCCGAACACAGTTGCGCGACAATAGATCTTGTCTGTTTTAATTTGTTTATGTTTCTGTCCCCAAGGGTTAGGTATTCAAGGGTTCTATAGACAAGGGTTTGCCCTGTTCTATATCTCTCTAATATACGTGCGGGGTCCAACAGTAGTACTCGACCCAATATCTCAGAGCACTAACTAAGGAAGATAGACTGTACCCTTAGCTATACTACCCAACTAACCAGGTACTAGAGAGTATCTTCCTGAGTGCTATTCTCGATGACAATATAGAAGTCAGACGACCGATCGGTTTATCTAAAGAGGGCTTCATGTAATCTAGGTTGATCCATACACAGGTGTTGATTGATGCACTACCACTCGAAGGGGTACCAATAGGGGTTACAAGGGTGGCCAACAGATGTGTGCTTAAGTACCACTTGTATTTCCTGTGTGTATGAATCCCTCAACCACGGGTTTATGCGCATAACAATAGATCTTTGTGGCTTAAAGACGTCGGAATATGTCTCTACCCTAAAAAAAAAATTTAACCCACACTTTCTGCCGAGTAAAGTGCTTTGATACCACGTGTAATACACCAGATATAAAAAGTATGTAGAACACAAATCAAATGCTAGAAATGGAAGACTAACAACAATATAACCAGAAAAATCACCACAATAGCACTGAAATGATATAGAAACAACAATAGAAATAACACTTTGATTCTGAAAGCAATGTTCACAGGCCTCTTCGAGGGGGCAACCTCCAGTTGAGCAATGCTCTATTACAATATTATCCAAGCTAGGGTTCTCATACCCTCAGATCCTATTTATACTAAATATGTCTATTAAAAGAAGCATCTAGAGGAAGATCCTTCTAGAAGCGGAGGCTTCTATTAGGTCTTCTTACATCCGCCTTATTTCATTTGCAATAATATAGTCTATGATTCTTTCTGAGATTCTGTCGTAATCTTAGTTTTTGGATCTTCCTTAGGGTTTTCTTGTCTCATGTTCATTCCTTCAAGCTTATAAATCATTCTAGGACAATCCAATACTTCATGGTCCATAGCTTTACAACAAACACAACCAGGTCTTCTCCCAGGGAATTCCTTAGCAAGATGCACCAGTTTTCTGCAACTGTAATAGAGGGTTAATCCTCTCTTTCGTTTAAATGATCGCCAACGTTTCCTGTACTGCGCACTAGGATCATGGTAGCTAACCTACAAAAAATTATTTCTAGGATCCTGCATACACTTATTAGTCCAAATATCCTTTGTATGCATAGGTATAACATATTTTTCACTATTCTTATCAGATCTACTCATATCAAATCTTCTTTCATCGATTAATACCCTAGTTTTCAAGATAGGACAGAATCTATCAAACATAACTAGATTCATACTTTTGAAACAAAAACTTCCACTAATCTTACTTCTACAGAGCACAAAGCTTTCATATCTAGAAACTTTTCACTATTCTTACCTTTATCAGAGCACAGAGATTTCAGATCTTACCTCTTTTAATCAAGAATTCTCACTTTTACGTTTCTTAGGGCGCAAAGCTTCCAGATCTTACCTCTTTTCTTCATATCAGACTTCTTTTCTTTAGCATAGAACTTGCCAAACTAGTAGAGTACTGCGCACTAGAGAAATATATCTACGCACAGAGATTTCACAATTTCATATTAGATCTTTGCACAAAGCTTCTTCTTCCTCAGTTCCCAGCAATCACAGTTTCAGGTCCTGACAACGGAACCATTTGTTGGCACAGTGGAAGACCCAGGGTTCAACGCTACGATATCATACCAAAAAAACCCTAACTACCATCCCTTTCGACAACACTTGTGAAGCAGATGAAGTCTCACTAGAGGTAGAGGCAGGGGTGGTTGCAGGGCTTAGGTGTTTGCAGCCTTAGCTGGGACACAGATCTGTGATTATAACACTAAATAGAGCACTTAGCAGTTAACATTCATCAATACTTGACCAATATCTAATTTGCAGATAAAACAGAAGATCACAACATTCACCTAGATCTAATGTATATAAGCACTTTATCATAAACAGGTAGATCAGATCTAGCAGATCAAGCACTAAGCACATTCATAGAGGTCAGATATAAAATTCTTACACATCATTAGCACAAAGCATAAGAATAATTGTCTATCTCTATCAAAGCACTTAGCTATAGAATACATAAACACATCAGAAAATCGCACAAAGAAGAATAGCACAGTATTTACATGGTTCACCCCCACCCTGGGAATACGTCCACCAACTCTTCTTCTTTATTGTCTTCAATCAATCGGCTATAAGAATAGAGCCACCAAAATCCTACTCTGCCTAGGATAGGAGATCTGCACACCTTTCTAGATCCTCCCTCCTTGCACTATAGAAAAAATCCTTCCCTAGTCTGTTACAACCACTTGCACTTAGCTTTGCAAGTCTCTCCCAGTTATGTACAAAGCACTTACAAACCACAATGGCACTTAGCACTTATCTTATCGAACTTTTATCACATATATACCTCTACTTGTTATATTGCCTAAACATCTATTTATACTTTACAAAATAGGCCTAAACATGGGTAAACCCATGGGCCGACATCCCATTCCCATTACATAATCCCATAACCCAAAAAGGACCCAAAAATGGGCCTAGATCTGACGATCACCACTTTGTCTTGTGATCCTCCTTTGACAGGATGTCGAAGTCCCAAAATAGGTCAAACTTGATCAATATCCCTAAAAACTTGGTCAAGGGCCAACAAACGTCCAGACCTAATGCAAAATATGCACTTATGAGGGTTCAACAAGATTCTATATTGACGACATCTTTCAAAAAATAGTTGAATGTGCTTAGAGTGATCCAGTCTCTTACGAGAGTGAGAAGCAAGATCGTCAAGATAAGCTTCGACTATATGATTAAGATTGTGGAATGTGAAGGTCATAACATGTTGGAAGGTTGCTCTGACTTTTTAAGGCCGAAAGGCATCTTCTGGTATACGAAAGCATCCTAAGGACAAATAAATTTCATCTTGTGTTGATCCTCAAGTTTAATTTTAATTTGGTTATACCATAAAAATTCATCCATGAAATAAAACACTTCACTTCTCGCACACTCATCGAGAAACTGGTCGATGGAAGGTGTCAGGAAGTTGTCTTTAAGACAGGATTTGTTCAGGTAACAAAATTCCATGCATACACGGATGTTTCATTTCTTATTATTCACATGAACGGTATTGGATACCCATTTAGTCAAGGGAACCAAGTAGATAAAGCCAACATTAAGCAGTTTCTCTACCTCTGCCTTAATAGCAGGGGACTTCTGAGGATTGACATCTCTAAGACATTGTCGAACAGGCTTAACATTTGGATAAGTTTTAATCTCATGCTAGACAATACGAGGGTGGATTCCTGGAATCTCTTCGTATGACCAAGCAAATACATCTCGTAATTCCTTGAAGAGTTTGGTGTAGATCAAGATTTCTTCTGGCAAACAATCCACACTGATATGCACATTTTCAGCCTTGTCAGGGGTACGAGAGATATCGATCATGATGGTAGGATATATACTTGCCATATTTCCTTTGGTATGAAATTCGTGCGTATAAGTGGAACTATGGCGTGACCGACTATCTCTCTCAATATATATCGAAAGTTATCTTGTTCGATTCTAGCAAGCTCTAGGAGAAAATAAGAGCGATGATGCATATCTTCCCAAGGTTTGTCAGAATCATTCATGGATTCAATGATAACTTCATCTAAGGGAAAAGTCTCATCAAGGAAGTCATGTGAATAAGACAATGAAGTGGCCCACACAGGCTTAAGAACAGGATCCTCCTCTTCCTTCAGCGAGGTAATAGAATCGAGATCAATGAAAGATTCAAGAACATCTCGATATGAAATCTATGCTATTGATAGTGGCATGGCCATTCCATCATGCAAATTACCTTCACAAGACATAGTCAAGGGAGGTAGGGTCTAAGGATCATTAAAATAGGAAGTGCGGTAAGGAACATACCTCTATGATGAAACGAGCCTACTGGACATGGCGTAAGCATGGTGAATTGGTGCCATGAAGTGGAAGGTACCCATAAGGGATGAATACATTATGACATCGATATGCTCAGTTGTTGGCTGAGAATTGTCGACCACAAGGATCGACAGTCCAATAGATGCATTGGGGATAATATGCACAAAGGATAACTGGTCGATCATCACAATCTTCCCATCATGAGGAAAACAAAGATTACATAAGATAGACAATACGATGACAGTAATAGAATAAGTCCAATTTCATCCTAGTAACAAGCTATAATCAAGGGGCACATCAACCACCTCGACATCCACCTCTACCGTCTTCCCACCTAACTGGACTGGAAGGGAAGGAAGAATACCATGAGGGAAGAATGAACGAACATTAAAAGTGGTCAACATGGTCGGTGATTGAAAGAGATTCAAAGAGCCAAGAGATTTACAACATATTAGGGACATCACACATGTAGCAATGCCTTCATCAAGAACCATACGTTTGATGGTATACTTTGAGTACCCCACGTGGATTTGGAATGTTGCATGGTAAGGAAAGTAAGGTTTCACATCTGTGATGTCAAACTTGATAAATTTTGAGCCACTAGGGTCTAGATATCCTAATGCAAATAGCAAGGCATTCCTCTCTGATGGACATGTCTAGAGTACCTCTAGAGATGACATCACACAAGGGGTTTGACCCAGGTTGTCAACAATAGAGTAATTATGGGTGGCTCTAGCATTTGGACTTTGGGTAGAGTGTTTGAGTACTCCTTTCAGAATACGAGGTGGTGACTTTGGATTTTCGATCTGCAAGTGCATCTCCAGAGGAGGAGGAGGAGATCCTAGACCAGGTACATTCTGTGAAGAACTGTAATCACGAGACCAAGTGGCTATATTAACCTAAGAATTGACCATATTGATAAACAAACGGTGGTCATATTGTGTTGGTGAGTTTTTACTTCCACCAACCACATTTCTGGCATTTGAGGAGCTCGAGGCCATGCGCTGGTTATGTGGGAAAGGATTTGTCAGCACGACGGGTGGTATAGATAAGAGCCTCGCAGATTTTGCAAGTTTAGGGCATAAATGAGTAAGATGATCATCTGTACAAAGATTACAGGGAAATTTCACCTTATGCCTTTCTTTCTTTCCCTAACCAACATTATTATTCATCTTCTCATTATTTCCATTGTCCTTGGGTTTATTGTTATTCTTCCCACACTTACAATTATTATTACATTCTTTCTTCTTATTCCCACCTGGTGGCTGGTTACCATTTGGGTCGGTCGACGACTGCACATAATGTATATCCATCGAATGAGTGGTATTGGAAGACAAATACGAAGTTGGCCCTCCTATAGACTAGTTTAGATACAACTCTTTCAAATGGCTTATTACCAAGTTTGCGGATTTCACATTGGTGGAGCCTACAATACCATTGGCATGAGATACGAGATTTTGTCTAGGATCATAATTTGACCTCGGTGCGTCTGGAAGAATCTGGTATAACATCCCAGACTGAGCGTATATAAGATATAACTATTGGGCTTTGAATATTGCTTCTTCCTCAGATGTAACCCAAGATGTAGCAACATCCTTTGAGATAGGAGGCTGCAAGGACTTAAGGAACCATTCTAACAGGAAATCCGATGGTATGCAGGTATTGATCAAACTCTTACATCTATGCCACTCTTGAATGTGATACAATATATGAGTGGTTTTGTCCTGGCATAAAGTCGACAAAATTTCTAGGCTAGCATCGTAATGAACCAACAATTGGAAGTGGTTAAGGAAGACTAGAACCATCTGACTAAAGGTCCCATTTACCCCCCTAGGTAGCTCAATATACCATTTCACAACAACCCCAATGAGGGTGCATTGAAATAATCTTAACCGAATGGAATCGTTATTAAGAGAATTTGAATAACACCATAGGTGAAAGGTGGTGATGTGATCACCAAGATCCCCACCATTCTTACCTTCGAATTTCGGAATATCCGAAGGAATCTTGGTGGGGATGGGGGGCCATGTAGGATCATGACACACAAGGTCATTCATCAACTTAGAAAATTATGGCATATTAAGCATGGCCATAAAAGGGAGACGGGGTTGCGACATCTGGCTCCAAGCTCCCTAGAAAGATTGTGTTTGGGGAACTGCAGCCCATCCAGATTTTTGGTAAGCACCATGGCCCTGTCTGGGATTGTAAGACCCTCCTCCAAGATGATTCATAAAAGTTTGGTTGGGCATCATTCTAGTAGGAATTTTCTGATGGGGTTCAAGGATGATTTTAAGGATGGAAATTTATTTTAAAATGTAGAAACCTTGGTGAATCTGACTAATCCTTCATATGTCAACTATAAATTTTTGGCAATATTTTTGTAAAAATATTCAAATTTCTAAGTGTTTTATATAGTTTTTATAAAATGTTGGTGATTTTTAAGGTACAATAATTTTATCCTATAGGATTTGGGTGAATCATTTTTAAAATAGTGAATCTTGTTTTTGGAAAAACCATGGAAAATTAGCCCATGAGAGAAATTTATCCCCTAAAATCATTTGTGGGGTTATAAAAATTTCCCCTAACCAGAGTGGCTCTGGGTTGGGGGTTTCCCAAGGTCTGAAATTTACCTCCTTTGGGTGTGAATCCAGAGGATACAGGTGTATTCGTCATTCCAAATGTGTTGGTCATAATCATAACTGAGGAGGTGAGGGTATAGGGTAGAACTTGAGAAGAAGCTTGTCCGTCAGGTTGGTTTCTCCACCCAAAAGGAATAGGATTAGAACCAGGGTTAAAAGAAGGAATGCCTCACATAGTAGGAGTCATTTGAGGGATCCAAGAGCCACCAAATGAGCATGGAGTATAAAGAGGAGTTGTTCCCCCAACTCCAATGTTAGCATTAGGGCCAACAACTGGGATGGAGTTTCAAAACTGTGAAGTAAAATTTGGCATACCATAGGAAAAAGGAATAGAGGCCATAGGTATGGAATAAACATTATAGCCTAGTGAGTGACCAAGAGACCCAAATGGGTTCATGTAAATAGGTTGAGAATTTACTATGGGATGGGAAACAATGATGGTAGGTGCCTTCGACACTACAGCCATTGTGGTTCCATGAGTCGAAGGGGTTCCATTAACTATAGTAGGTGTGGGATTCGAAGGGCTCCCATTATTCTAATGACTTAGTTCAATACTCATCCTTTTAGAATCACAAGTATGAAAAGTGGAGGTGTGTGTACCACGTCTAATAACTCTACACCTTTTAGAAGGAAAAGACTCAAAATTCGGTGATAACTGTAACAAACAGCGGGACCGACGGGGAAGTTGGTCCGACTCCACGATAAATTAAGACTCAAGATACAAAAATAAATCCTAAGTCCAACTAGTAATCAAAGAACACACCAAAAATAATCAAATGACCAATATGCAGACAAACGAGATAAAGTGGTTGAAAGGTTCCTCCCTCCCTAAAGTAGGTATGTCTCTCCCAATAGGGGCCTAAGACTCCCTATTAAATATCGGAGGTGAAATAATCAGTTATAAGGGCCCTCATGGGATTAACAACCAGTCGGTCAAATCCCCCCGGAGAGGTAATCCTCCATAAAGGTTGTGTGTTGTTCGACCCTTATTTGACCCAGGGTACCTACAAAATAACCCCTGCAAGTAACCTATGTGGAACCTAAGTCGGCCAACTAAGAAACCATTGTATAACCGATGCACAGGCAAGCATTCATATGTCAGGTCCACCGTATGGGCAGGGTAGAAAAGCTCGAAACCTTGAAAGCACCGCCTCTCACGGAGGTAAGGGCACTAGCAAGATACCCAGATACAAATAGATCCCCAGAAATATCTTTGATGCTAAGAAGGTATTGGGTGGGTATCCCTTCAACCGACCTCGTGATTAAATCTATTTTAAATGAAGCCGCCTGATCTTACTGATTATACAATAGATTTCTCCACTCAGTTAGACACATATGTTGATTTAATATCCTTGGAGAAGTTTACTCCCGAAATCCTATTCCAAGGCACTAAATCCTAAGCTAGTTTGTGCACCCTAGAAAATAAAATCATTACTAATCAATTTTAAATTATAGCATTAATTTTAATGGTCGTGCTTACTCAAAAAGGTGTGGTCGTGAAACTAGTGATGTTATGACTCAACAAGTAAATTAAATATGCATACAATGCAAATTCCTAACTTCAATTTTCAATGAATGATATGATTCTTAAAAACAATGCAATTTTCAATTCAATTATGCAATTTTGAATAAAAAAGCAATCTTTCTTTACATGCACTAAGATAAATGAAAAAGACTCAAAAGATCAAAATGCCAATCAATGAAAAATGCCTAATATTTTTGTATTTTCAATATAAGAAAAATGAAAAAGCATGGAATGAACAACAACTTGATATATAAAGACTCTATTGTGTATAGAAAGAGACAACTCAAGTAGGATACCAAGGAGAAAAACACGCATCCCAATGTGCAAGGACAATCAAAATGAAAAGATGATGAGAAAGTCACCACCAAAAAATTCAACCAAATAAAGGTCTCATGTCATCCCACACACACTTAAGAGTCACTACAGAGACCTAAGAAGACTCAACAATCATCAAAACCTACCCAACAACCAACAAACCCAACAAACAATCAAAAGAGGTTGATGTACATGACTGTTCAATGGAAAAGAGCCTATGTACACATCTTGCAGAAGGACAACACACGTATATACATGACTGTCAAGAAAAAACCCATGTATATGTGTCAAAAGCTAAGGAGAAGGTTGGAAGACTCAGACCCAGAGTGAATAGAGGATTTCAAGCAATGATACAACAAGAAAAACAATATGAATGAGATAAATATAAGGAGAAAAACACTCCAAACCCTGAAAAAACAGGATTCAATCCCCAGTATGGTCGCCAATTCTATTACAAGGAAAATCTCTATATGGCTAGGGGAAAACCACAACAGACAGAAATGAATACATAAATCAACTCTATTCTCAAGTATGTTATATAAACAAACATTCTAGCGAGACAAGATAAAAGGCCTACCTCGTCCAGAAATTCGATGAAGTCCGTTGTTGAGAACTGGACCCAAAGCAATAGACCTATGACTAGTCCTCAACAACCAAGAAAAGCAAGTATATGGTGACAATATATGATGTTAGCACATTCAATAGAATAATCCATTAACATACATAAAAAATACACCCATGGAACAATAATTCAAATATTTTCAAGATATCAATTGGACGAGAAAAGAGTATTTCTATTAAGATATGATCAACAAAAGTGATTAAGTTACAGACTTCCATGTCAGCAAAGTTCGGAACTGAGAAACTAAGTTCCTTCTATTTGGGCCTCCACCACTTCAATCCTCCACCAAAGGCAAGCTCATGTAAGACAGACAATGGATTTCTCACTCAATAAGGGAAGAGCTTGGGGGTTGAACACTTTGTTCAAACTTAAAGGACAAAGGGATGCAGACTCAATGTGAAGTGAATAGTTCCTCCAGAATAACTTTGCTCTCAAAGTTGAATTCTTTCTCCTCTTTTCCATAGCTCAGAATTGGACCATTTATAGCATTCAAGTGGAACAGAAGAGACAAT
Organism: Picea engelmannii; assembly: GCA_009831015.1. Classification (NCBI taxonomy): domain Eukaryota; kingdom Viridiplantae; phylum Streptophyta; class Pinopsida; order Pinales; family Pinaceae; genus Picea; species Picea engelmannii. The sequence continues at coordinate 10,163 of WSFP011410915.1, forward strand.
TCAGAATGTTTCCAGTATATGGAAGGCCAAGGATAATTGATCTCCTATCATGACATGGAAACCTTACACCATTTTTCATTTTGGGGCACATTTCTCTATGTATGCGTGTTGTAGTGGTGCAACCTACATATACGCATGTTGTATAGTAGTAAAGGTGCGTACATGTGGGAAAAATGTATTTTTATCTTTGGGATTTGTAAAAAGGGATGAAAAGTATGCATAGGGAAATGAAAAAAGTCCCTCTGTGCAAGATCGCATGGGGTGAGGCAAATATTGCTATAACAAGTGGTTGGTTTGGTTTTTGGTTTGGTTACATGTTATGGTGCATATTTGAGGCTTGGTACATTTTGTTATGAGGTTTTATTTTGGTGGTGTTGAGGAGCATGCTTGAGGAATGTGTTTGAGAGCCATGGTATATGACTTGAGGCACGTCATTGGATGTATGGGGCATGTTGATTGAGGCATATCATGAGTGATATGATAGTTGTTTGAGGTACATGGTTGGCATTTTGTATGGTTCATGATTTTATTGTTATTGGTGCATTTATAGAGTCACTTGTTGGTGATCTTGATATATTCTTGGTACACATTTGGCACATATTCTTGGCATATGGTTGAGTAACTTCATTGATGATATCTTATGGTATATGGTATGGTGTTGATATACATGGTTGGCACATGGTATGGTACAGGTGTTGATTATATAGGTGTTGGTACATGGCTGATGCACTTGTTATTGTACAGTTGGTGATACAGGTTTGGTGCATGGTTGATTCACATGCTGATGGTACAGGTACAACTTGATGCATGGTTGATGCATGGTAGAGGTTGGTACTTGGTTGAGACACATATCTTGTGATGGTATGTGGTAGTGTTGATACATGCTTTTCAGAGGCATGTGTTGGTGATGTTGAGCATATGGTTTGAGATGTACCCTTGGTGACCTTGGCATGAGTTGCATGTGGATGAGAGTGGATATGTTTTCATGGATGAGGTGTCAGAAAATTGTCTTAGGTTGATGGACAGTTGGCATGGATTGTTGGTTTTCATTGATGTCAACCATTGGAGAGTGATATTGTAGATTGATTTCAACCCTTAGTGATTGATGTAACCCCTTGGAGAAAGTTCGGTAGCGAATTCTGGTAGCACAAAGGTTTGGGTAATGGACCCAAGGTTGTTTCATGTATAATGGTATGCATTTTAATATATTTGAAGGTAATACTATTCTATATGGATATTACATTTCATTCCATTTCTATCGATATGTGGAATGTCACATAACTCCTCACAGTTAGAGAGTTATGGCCATGAGAATTTGGAGAACCCAAGTTTGGGTAATGGACCCAAGTTTGTTTGGTGGATAATGGTATGAGTTTTCATATATTTGAAAGAAAGACTATTCTATATGGATATTACATGTCATTCCATTTCCAGTGGTATGTGGAACATCACATAACTCCTCTCGATTAGAGAGTTATGGCAATGTGAAGTTGGAGAACCCTCATGAGTCATCTATAAGTCCCAAAAGGTCAAAGTAGTCAAAGTGGTTTAAGAGATTTTAGAAGGTAAATAATAAAGTGAAGTGATGAGTGTACTATAATTCAAATTGAATACAAAATAAATTATTTAAATAATAAAGTTAATGGAGAAATTAGAAGTAGGTTAACCCTAAAATAAGGAAAGTGGGTTAAGATGGTTAAAAGGTAACCCATTGAGGAAGCTACATGAAAGTATAAATAAGAGGCAAGGCTCTCTCATTTTAATCATACTTGAGCATATTGAATATCTACAAGTGAATGAGGAAAACAAAGGATATCTAAGATGAATTTCATAGGGAAGGTGAAGTGATGCAGGAGCATCGTAAGCAACCAGCAAAGCAAGCACAAAGGCAAGGACTGTTGGGAATGCACCAACACACATTTTGAATTTGAATGAAGGAACATTAATGTAATAGCTAGGAGAGCATATTTACATTTATTTTTTGGAGATTGTAAATATATCTTGAGCATTTCTCTCATCTATCGATTAAGGAGGCATTTATTTGTATTGAATGTAAAGTAGGTAGCTTTTAATTTGATTTGATAGCTTGTAGTGTAGGAGGGAAAAATAGATAGAAAGACACCCTCGCTTGTATCATTCGGTATTTTTATCAAGAATTTATGTAAGTTGTAGAGTTGTAGAGAAGAAGAACACAGAGAAGAGTCCTTGTACAAGAAAAATGGAGTTAATATATGAGATTTTTGACTCAATTTCATGGTGTTATTATGTTTACTATTTACATATGTTGAATGGTATGTTACAGTCGCTTATATTCTCTGTTATGCATTTATTTCAATGCTATGTGCATGTGTGTGATTTCATGTTGAATGTATGAAGTCTGAAAGAAGGGAAGAATGAGTTTCAATTGTTTCTCTTCCTGAGAATTCCTGCAAGGAGTGCAATGAATGTTCGCAAGGTGTGCATTGACGAAGTTCTGAGTTTTATCTCAGAATCTCAGGAGGGATATCATTGTTCTCATATTAGAAGAAGTGCAGGGTATCACAGAGCTGTGAAAGGTGTGCACAGGTTGAGTGAAGTCTTATACTTTATCAACCAAGGAGAAATTTGAAAAACTACTGCTGCAAAGGAGTGCACAAAGACGAAGGACCAAATAACCAGAGGTTATTTGTGAATGCCACAAGGAGTGCATGCAGGAACCTGTTGAATTCTTGATTTTGCAAGAGAAATATCAGGAAGGGATAGAAACTTTGAAGTGTTCAAAGGGAGAGGAAGGTCAAGGTCAACCATAAGAGGGAAGATTCAGAAGGGTTGATTCCAAAGTGTTTGGCGAAGGAGTGTTGAAAACAAAAAGGATGGTGGAAATGCTTCTAGAGGAAGTGTCGATTTACCATCGACCATTGGATCTCGCAGACCAGCGAGGAGATTAAGAATGAGTGTATCTCAACATTCATAAGATTAGGAGGAATAGATACCATTGGATCTGGTTCAACATGATTCATTGATCGCGTGGCTGAATTTTGTGTTTTAGAATTTGGGAAGTGGAGAAGGTTGTGACTCAGAGTCTAGAGTCGTGAAATCCTTATTCGCGAAGTCCTGATAGGATTAGGACCGTCATATTGTGAGGAGATCAGAGCCCTTTATCAGTGGCACAAGGTTGTCATATTTTCGGAAGTCAAAAAAAGGAGTTTCTGTATCGCAAAACGTTGATAAACGAAATCTTGGGTGCTGAAAGACTGTGGCCCAAATCGTACCTGAAGGTCACATCAAAGTGAAGTCAAAATGAGGAGTTAGAGATCCATTAACCCTTCTAGGTTTCAAGTATTGAAGAGGTAGAAGAGTCCACACCAGGATTTGCAAGGTCGCGAAGTCTGAAACACCTTTTCAGGAAAAGGTTGTGATCATAACTGTTGGTCAAGTGGGTGAGAGTTAGTGCCATGTGTTTGTTCACGCAAGAATAACTCCAAAGGAAATGTGGATACACACTAATGTGTGGGAGATTTCCTGCAAGGAAATTAAGAGTCAATCCGACTCAAGGGGAATATTAAAAATAATCCTAAGAATGGGAGGTTGCGTAGATCCTATTGAGGTAGGGGGGAGGCTGCGTTATAGTGGTATTAGAGACCAGCCTACAATTTTTTTTTTTTTTTGTAGGGAACATACTGGGACAATGCCTCCAAGAAGGAGAGAGAGACTAATACCCGATCCAACTGTGGAAAGGGAAATGAGAGAACTCCATGCTCGATTAGATGCTATGGAGACAACACAAAGACAGGCAGTCGATGCTGAAGATGTCAGTTAAGACGAAAGAGAAAATGAGGATGGAGATGAAGAGGAAGTTGTAGCTGAAGATGCTGCAGAAGAATGTCTATTTAGAGTTGTTGCAAGAATCAGATCCAGAGAAAAAATGGACATTCCAATATATGAAGGAAACTTAGATGTTGAAGAGCTACTAGATTGGTTTAGAGCTCTGGATAAATACTTCGACTATGAGGATGTCGAGGAAGATAAGAAAGTTAAACATGTCATCACTAGACTGAAAGGTCATGCAACATTGTGGTGGGATGAACTGCAGGCTGAGAGGTGTTGCAAGGGAAGGCAAAGCATAAAAAGTTGGGATAGAATGGTTGCAAAAATCAAAGCCACATTTATACCTAGAGACTACCAGATTAATCTATTTCAGAGAATGCAGAATTTGAGATAGAAGATGATGATAGTGAAAGAATACATTGAAGAGTTCTATAGGATAAACATCAGAGCAGGTCATTGTGAAAGTGATGATGAGAAGGTTTCTATATATATGAATGGTTTGAGATATGACATTCAGGATTATATGAGCATGATGACGATTAGAAATGTCGAAGATGCTTATCAAATGTCCCTGAAGGCTGAGGAGAAATTGGCCTGAAAGCAAGGTCAAAGAGGTAGAGGTCAAAGTTTGAGTAGAGGAATTGCAATTTCCCAGGACAGAACTCAGAAGCCGAAGGAAGAATAAAAGAAACCTCATACTCACCCTGAAAGAGGAGGAAGTTCATAGGGGAGACAGTATGCCGACATAAATACTTTTCCCCGAGCAAGAGAAAGAGGAAGAGGCAGAGGAGGTGAGATAAAATGTTTTGTATGTGGAAAGATCGGGAACAAGTATTTTGAATGTCTCGATAGGAAAAGGGATGGAGGCGAATCTCTCATTTCCGAAGAACAAGGGAGAAATGTTGAGGCAGAAGATGCAGAAGGTGGAAGATCTTTAATGATGCAGAAAATTCTCTTGAAGACAGAGAAAGAGATAGAGAATCCAATCCAGAGAAACAGTTTGTTCAGAACTTCTTGCAAGAACAAGGACAGGGTATGCAAGGTGATAGTGGACAGTGGAAGTGCAAATAATATAGTATCCACAAAAATGATGGAGAAGCTGGAATTGGAAACAGTTACACATCTGAGCCCGTACAAAGTTTCATGGTTACAAAAGGGACATCAGGTAACTGTCACTAAACAATGTTTAGTTGAATTTAAAATAGGGGGATCTAAGGATGAAATTTTATGTGATTTTATTCCCATGGATGTCTGTCATCTTTTGTTGGGGATACCGTGGCAATATGACATAAATGTTGTTCATGATGGGAGAAAGAACACATAGACCTTGGAGAAGAATGGTAGGATGCATATGTTGCTACCAATCAAGGACAAGGAGGTAAAAGCAGAAGCCAATAATACTATACTTCTCATGAGTGGGAAGGAATCTCTTGATGAAGTCAAGAAAGAAGAGGACATGCAGTTTGTGGTGGTCAGAAAACCTAGAGTCATCTTGACCAGTACCAAGATAGATGAACTACCTGAGGAAATTCAAGAACTGCTAGAGGAATTTTCTGATATAGTAGTTGATGAATTACCTTGTTTGTTGCCACCAATCAGGATCATAAGTCATCATATTGATCTTATACCTGGGTTAAGTATACCAAAGAAAGCAGCGTATAGATTTACGTTGTAGGAGAATGAAGAGGTTAAGAGACAAGTCTAGGATTTGATGGACAAAGGGTTAGTTAGAGAAATCGTGAGTCCATGTGTTGTACCGAAAATGTTAAGTCCGAAGAAAGATGGTGGCTGGAGAATGTGTACAGATTCGAGGGATATAAACAACATCACCATCAGGTATAGATTTCCTCTACCTAGAATGGATGACTTGATGGATTGCTTGAGTGGAGCAATTTTTTTTTCAAAAATTGATTTGAAAAGCAGATATCATCACATTAGAATGAGAAAAGGTGATGAATGGAAGACAACATTCAAGACGAATGAAGGACTTTATGAATGGATTTTCATGCCATTTGGTTTAACGAATGTGCCCAATACTTTCATGAGGTTGATGAACGAAGTCTTGAAATATTTCGTTGGGAAATTTGTAATCGTGTATCTTGATGATATATTGATCTTCAGTAAGACTAAAGGAGAACATCTGAAGCATTTAGCTTCAGTAATGAGGAGGTTACAACAAGAGAGATTGCTGATAAATTTGAAGAAGTCATATTTCACTAAGAAAGAGCTCATTTATTTGGGGTTCGTAATCTCTTCAAATGAGTTGAAGATGGATCTTGAGAAGGTAAGAGAAATCAGATATTGGCCATCACCAAAGAGTATCTTTGAAGTTTGAAGCTTCCATGGATTGGCTAGTTTTTACGGAAAATTCATCAAGAATTTTAGTGGAATATGTGCACCCATGATGGACATAGTCAAGAAAAGAAAAAAATCTTTTCATTGGACAGAGGAATCAGAGAAAAGTTTTAAGTTGTTGAAGGAGAAGATAACTGGACAACTAGTTCTAGTTCTACCATATTTCAGCAAGACATTCCAAGTCAGATGTGACGCAAGTGGATTTTCAATTGGAGTGGTCTTAAGTCAAGACAATGGGTCGATTACATACTTCAGTGAGAAGCTAAACAAAACCAAGATGAACTATTCAACGTATGACAAGGAATTTTATGCACTCATACAAGCGTTGAAGAAATTGAGACATTACTTGGTTCTGTAGGAGTTTGTCTTGTATAGCGATAATCATGCTTTGTAATTCATAACTCGACAGGAAAAATTTAACCAGAAGCATGCAAAATGGATCGAATACATGCATAATTTTACTTTTGTTATAAAACATATTTCTAGAACTGCTAACAAAGTTGTTGATGCTTTGAGCATGAAATGTTTGATTCTACAAGAGTTCAGAGTAAAGACCTTAGGTTTTGATAACCTCAAGGAAATGTACAAGGATGATACAAAATTCAAAGAATCTTATGAGGCGTGTGAGAATCCATTTCTCAAAGACAGAAGTCAATGACTAAATATATGATTCAGGATGGACTATTTTTCAAGAGTAATCAATTGCATATTTCAAAGAGTTCTATGAGAGAGAATCTTCTGAAGCAAAAAATAGTGGAGGATTAGCTAGACATTTCGATCATGAAAAAACGTTCACACAACTGAATGGGTCATACTATTGGCTAGGGATGAGGACAAATGTTAAGAGATTCATAAATAGGTATAGAATTTTCTAGCAAACGAAGGGAAAGAGACAGAATACAGGGTTGTATCAGTGATTTCCAGTACCAGAGAGTTCATGGGACGCGGTAAGTATGGATTTTGTGTTAGGACTGCCAAGGATGCAAAGAGGGTGTGACTCAATATTTGTGGTAGTCGATAGATTTTCTAAAATGGCACATTTCATCCCATGTCAGAAAACCAGTGATGAAACTCACATTGAAAATCTATTTTTCAAAGAAGTCGTTAGACTTCATGGCTTACCCAAGAGTATTGTATCGGACAGGGATACGAAATTTGTTGGTCATTTATGGAGGACCCTATGGAAGAAGCTGGGGACTAATTTATCTTTTAGCTCAACATATCACCCTCAAAAGGATGGACAGAATGAGGTAGTGAATATAATCTTGGGAGACTTGTTAAGGAGTTTGGTAGCTAAACATCATAGTCAATGGGATCTGATTCTGCCACAAGCGAAATTTCCTTACAATGATTCACCAAACAGGAGTACATGACAAATCCCATTCCATATCGTGTATGGAATGCAGTTGAGAGGAGTACCTGAGTTGAGGGACTTGGAACAAAGTGAATTTAGAAGTGCTAGTGCATAGGATTTTGTAGTGGGAATGCAATAACTCCATAATAAGATCATGGAGAGATTGTAGAATTCCAACCAGGAGTACAAGCGCAGAGAAGATTAACACAGGAGAAAACTTCAATTTGAAGTAGGTGATTTGGTTCGAGCGCATCTCAGGAAGGAAAGATTCCCAAGGGGAACATACAACAAAATGAAGATGAAGAAAATTGGACCGTGTAAGATCATAAGAAATTTTGAAGCAAACACTTATGAGATTGAATTACCGGATGGGGTAGGAATATCGCCCATATTAAACATTTCAGATCTATACCCTTACGGAGTGAATGAACCAGAGATATTAGAGGATTAAAATGAATTTTAGTGGGTCAGATAGATTCCTATAGCTGAAAATCCACAGATGGAAAATATTATTGATCAGAGAGTCGGAAAGAAGACCCGAAGAAAGATATACTTTGAATATTTGGTCAAATGGAAAGGACACTCGATTGAAGATTCTAGTTGGGAGAGAGAATAAAATATCCAAAGACATGGACACAAAGTACATGAGCTCGTGAACAAGAGTTCATGAATTTTCCTCCAAGGGAGTATGATGCAGGAGCATCATAAGAAGTCGGCAAAGAAAGCGCAGTGGCAAGGACAACTGGGAATGCATCAGGGCACGTTTTGAAAGCGTTTTTAATTTGAATGAAGGGACATTAATGTAATAGCTAGGAGAGAGTATTTACATTTATGTTTTGGATATTGTAAACAAATCTTGAGTGTTGCTCTCATCTGTCGATTAAGGATGCATTTATTTGTATTGAATGTAGAGTCAGTAGCTTTTAATTTGATTTGATAGCTTGTAGTGTAGGAGGGAAAAACAGGTAGAAAGACACCCTCGCTTGTATCATTCGGTATTATTATCAAGAATTTCTATAAGATGTAGACCTATAGAGAAGAATAACACAGAGAAGAGCCCATGTACAGGAAAACTTGAGTTAATATATGAGAGCTTTGACTCAATTTCATGGTGTTATTATGTTTACTATTTACATTTGTTGAATGGTATGTTACAGTCGCTTATATTCGTTGTTATGCATTTATTTCAATGCTATGTGTATGTGTATGATTTCATATTGAATGAATGAAGTCTGAAAGAAGGGAAGAATGATTTCAAACCTGCAAAATTTTGGGATCTTGTAGCCATTTCTGGCAAACGACTTGGAGCCAATATGGTACAATGAATGAAAGAGAAAAACGGGATCCTTCATCTTCATATTTAGGGAAAGTGCTTCCGCAACCACATTGTCTTTTCCTTTCTTGTAAATGATCTCATAATCATATCCAAAGAGATTAGTCACCCATTTTTGTTGTTATGGGGAGGAAATGCATTGTTCCAGAAAATACTTGAGGCTTTTATGGTTTGTCTTAATTTGGAAACGTTTCCCCAATAGATAAGGGCGCCACAGATCAACGACATTCAGAATAGCCAACATTTCCTTTTCATAGATGGATTTGCCCATATTTCGTTCAGATAGTTTCTTGCTAGTAAAGGCCAAAGGTCGACCCTCTTGCATAAGGACAACACCAATTCCTTTCCCTAAGGCATCACATTCCAGCACAAAGGTCCTTGTGAAATCGGGAAGGGCGAGGACTAGCATGGTGCACATGGCCATATTCAAGGTTTGAAAAGCTTGAGTAGCAGCTGGTGTCCAAGTGAAAGAGTTCTTTTTGAGGAGAGCAATGACAGGTGCTGCAATATTCACATAATTCTTAACAAACTTGCGATAATACCCTGTTAATCCCAGAAATCCATGCAAGATCTTAAGAGTCTTTGGGTGAGCCCAGTCTTGCATAGCTTCAATATTTTTAGGATCCACCCTGATGCCATCCTTTCCAACCAGATGACCCAAGTATTCTACCTATGAGGCGCCAAAAACACATTTAGACTGTTTTAGGAAAAGTTGGTGCTGAGAGAGTAGATGGAGAACTCGATCCACATGAGAAAGATGGCTTGTCCATGTTTTTCTATAGATGAGGATATCATCAAAGAAAACTAATACAAAATGGTGGAGAAAAGGATGGAAGAAATGATTCATGAGGCTTTGGAAGTTGGAGGGGGCATTACACAAGCCAAAGGGCATGACCAAAAAATCATAGTGGCCCTCATGAGTTCTAAAGGTAGTCTTGGGAATGTCTACCTCTTTCATATGTATCTGGTGGTAGCCTGAACAAAGATCAAGTTTAGTGAAGAATTGGGTGCCACTCAATTCATCCAAGAGGTCATCAATGACAGGAATGGGGAATTTGTCTTTGATGGTAAGTTTGTTGAGGGCACGGAAGTCAAGACACATTTTCCAGGAACCTTATTTCTTCAGGACCATGACCACAGGAGAAGAGTAGGGGATCGTACTAGGGTGAATAACGTCTGCATTAAGGAGTTCCTGGACCATTTTCTCAATTTCATTTTTTTGGGAAAAGGGGTGACGATAGAAACAGATATTGGGAGGAAGGATTTCGGGTACAAGGGGAATAGAATGATAATGAACACCATGGGAAGGAGGGAGTCCTTGGGGAGTGGAAAATACCAATTGATGTTTAGAAAGGATGGATTGGAGGTCTTGCGGGACCGAGGGTGTCTATGTTGCTTGTATGGCATAGAGTTGAGAAATAACACCAGAATGACCTTTTTTGAGCATCTTTTCCATGCGATGGGAACTAATGATCTCAGGTGAACCGGTGGTGATGCCTTGGAACTTATATTGGTGGCCCTCCTAGTCGAATTGCATGGTTAAGTCTTTAAAATCCATGAGAATGGGACCCAATGTCATTAGACAGTTTTCACCCAACACAATGTCACAACCTCCCATGTCGATAGAAAAAATATGGGATTTTAGGTGGTAGTCACCAATTTGGAGACACATTTTCACAACGCCCTCCACATTTCATGGAACCACCATTGGAAATCATGATTTGGAAATTATTGACAGCATGGATGTAGCAATGAGTTTCTTGGGCAATGCGACGATGAATAAAATTATGGGTGTTGCCACTATCAACAAGAATGATGACCTTTCGATTCTTGATGTAACCGATTAGCTTGAGGGTTTGGGGAGTGGAGAAGCCAATGAGAGCATTGAGGGAAATGACCAGCTCTACTTCGGGAGGGTCTGAGGGAGGGGTTAAGTCAGTGGATTCAGGTGACTCGGACACAAGGGGAGTTTCTACATCCTCTTCTAAAATATCCTCAGAGATGGCCATAAAAATATTTTTTTCTTTACACTTGTGGCCCAGGAAACATTTGTCATCACAGTTATAACAAAGGCCTTTGAGTTGGTGTTCAGCCATTTCATGCCTGGTCAATTTTTGGATCTTTAGTGGAGCAAAGGGAGTACTGGGATTTACTGGTTTAGGGTGAGGGATAAAGGAGGGTTTTCGGTTTTGAGAAAATAGATATTGTTCTTCTCTAGCTCTTTTAGTATCCTCCACCCAAATTTAAGGCCAAACCCTGAGGACATGGGCCCGAATCTCATCCTTGAGGCTGCTCATAAAACACTCTCGAAAAAAGGCATCAGACATGCCCTCTGTTCTAAAATCCAGGCACTCAAAGGTAGCTATAAAGTCTTCCACTGTTCCTAATTATTTCAACTTTGTCAAACAACCCAAATGGTTGGTGTCAGTGTCAAAGAATTCATAAATCTCTTCCACAAAGTGTGTCCATGCAATAGCCTTGACGAGAAGTTTTTCTCCATTTCCACCATTGCCAACATTCTTGATCTAGATGGAGAACACCATACCATTGTTTGGCCAAATTATATGTAATATCGTATAAAGAGAAATAATGTTCCATTTGGGTTACCCAACCAGTGGGGTCTGAGCCATCAAATTTGGTCACATCCACCCACGGAAGGCGTAGGTCACATTGAAGGTGATGGTTCTGGAAGTTATGGGAATGAGAGGAATGGTCACCTTTAGTATGTGGAGGTGAGGAAGAGGAAGGGTTATTTGTAGGGATATGTAGTTTGGTGCAGAGTGCCAAAAAGACAGATTCAAGATGGGTGGTGAGGTCTTGTTTGATTTCCTCTATTGAGGACTACATGGTTGTATTGATGGTGAGAAAATTGGCACTGAGTTGTTTCACTTCTTGTTGGGTCTCGATGAGACCAGATTGCAAGGTTTTGAAGTGAGCTTCCAAGTCTTGGCTATAGGTATGGGCCATGAGGATGGGGGAACTCAAAAGGGGCAGGTGGGGTAAATTTTTTTCCGAAAAATGATATGGATGAAAGTGATAAGGGAGAAGAGATGAATCCAATGGAATAGGTCTCAAATAATGGTGAAAAAATTTCCAGACTTTTTTTTACACTTTCAGAGTTATACTCTGATCTGAAGAATACTGCAGTGATGAAATTCCCAAATGCTTAACCAGGAAGAAATGTGTGGTGATTTGGCAACCTGAACATAGTTGCGTGACAATAGATCTTATCTATTTTAATTTGTTTATGTTTCTGTCCCCAAAGGTTAGGTATTCAAGGGTTCTATAGATAAGGGTTTTCCCTGTACTATATCTCTCTAATATACATGTGGGGTCCAACAATAGTACTTGGCCCAATATCTTAGAGCACTAACTAAGGAGGATAGACCGTACCCTTAGACATACTACCCAACTACCCAGGTACTAGAGAGTATCTTCCTGAGTGATGTTCTCGGTGACACTATAGCAGTCAGGCAGTCGATCGTTTTATCTAAAGAGGGCTTCAGGTAATCTAGGTCGATCTGTACATAGGTGTTGTCTGATGAGCTACCACTCGAAGGGGTACCAATAGGGGTTACAAGGGTGGCCAACAAATGTGCGCTTAAGTACCACTTGTATTTCCTGGGTGTATGAATCCCTCAACCATGGGTTTATGCACGTAACAACAGATCTCTATAGCTTAAATATGTTGGAATACATCTCTACCCTGAAAAAAAAATTAATCCACACTTTCTGCCGAGGAAAGTGCTCTAATACAACTTGTAATATACTAGATATAAAAAGTATGTAGAACAGAAATAAAATTCTAGAAATGGAAGAATAACAACAATATAACCAGAACAATCACCAAAATAGCACTAAAATGATAAAAGAACAACAACAGAAATAACACTTTGATTCTGAAAGCAATGTTCATAGGCCTCTTTGAGGGGGAAACCTCCAGTTGAGCAACGCTCTATTACAATATTATCCAAGCTAGGGTTCTCATACCCTCGACTCCTATTTATACTAAATATGTCTATTAAAAGAAGAATCTAGAGGAATATCCTTCTAGAAGCGGAAGCTTCTATTAGGTCTTCTTGCATCAACCTTATTCTATTTTATTGAAAGGCCTTATTAATATTAACCTTTATTTCATTCGAATATATTGTTCTACCTATGTGCGGGTTAGGACCCTGAAAGATGGAGAGGTTGGCAGTCCTCTCATCAACGATGCTTGTACACTTGTAGACATCGACATGACTCCTTCAGTCATGAGGTCGATCAAAACTTCTTCAAAAGATTTCTCTACAATGCTTAGTTCGTCTGACATACACACTCGGGGTTAACAATCTTGGGTTCAGGGAATAACTTTAGACACTACAATAGGATAAACAAAAAGAGTGTGATGATCACTGTATAAAATTGACTTAGTCTGTGGGCTCAAACTCTTAGTTGGAAAAAGTGTTCTCGGTGCATGGCACAATGAGATAAATAGGTAACTCGGAAACATGTCGCTTGCAACAGGTATGAAGCCTTCGTTAACTCTCTTATGTCTGTTATAGCACGGTCCAACGGTATGATGGTGAACCATAATTTCCTTTGTTCCCATTCAAAGTATCAATCAAATGGTTATAACATCCCCAACAGATATATTGCTTCACCATGACGAAGTGCCATGTGTCGCTGTTCTGATATCCCGATGAAGCTACAATTTTGCAATTTTTTCTTCTGTGAGGTTTCCTCTGGAACCTTCTGCAACTTGTCTACCTTATCTCTCTTCTTACTTATCTTTCTAGCCTTCTTTCCAGTGAGCTTCGTCTCGGTACGTCTTTTTCCATTCTGATTTTTATCTTATTTTGACATAGTGACTTTGCGTTGTTGAGATCCTTTCCTAAGATTCAAGGGTAACCATTCTTCTTCATATCGAATAGGTACTTCAATCTTCAGTGGTTCTTCTATTGTTCTTGCAACTTCAAAATATGGGTCTCTGGTGTTAGGTGGCTTTGATCTGTTCTTTTGTTCTTCAATCAAGTGTGCGATCCTTCTAGTCATTAATTCTTTTAACTCTTTCTTCTTCTGTTCTAAAACTTTCTCTTCTTCTTTCCTTCTGGCCTGATCTCTTTCAATCCAATATTTTGCTAGTAGCATGGTAAATGGGGCACTGTTCTCAATAAATTTAATAATCTCAAAATATTCCTTTGTCGAAGTTCCATTGGCATTCATAGGTATCCGAGTTAGCTTTCCACATAGGTTTATCAACTTTCCTTTGAATAGTCCTATTCCTCCTAGTGAGGGAATCATAGAAGACTTCCCTATATCTTCCCACGTTCTCTCTGTCATGATATTCACTTATGTTTCCTCATCCATAACACAGTGAATGTCGAAGTCTCTTATTCTTACTTCAAGGCATTCTTTTTCTGTGAAGATATCTAATAAGTTGACATGTTGGTGAGCATTCAAGGTTTCTTTTATTTGCAGTAATATAGTCTATGATTCTTTCTGAGATTCTGTCATAATCTTAGTTTCTAGATTTTCCTTAGGGTTTTCTTGTCTCATGTTCATTCCTTCAACCTTAGAAATCATTCTAGGACAATCCAATACTTCATGGTCCATATCTTT
>ML860736.1:0-14356 GCA_009831015.1 Picea engelmannii
CTTGAAAACTGTAAATATATTAGCCTTACTCTTCAACATATAGACCCAAACCTTCCTAGAGAAATCATCTATAAAAGTTACAAAATATGATGATCCTCCATATGAAATAGTAGGGGATGGTCCCCAAACATCAGAATGGATATAATCAAGGATTCCTTCACTGGTGTGTCTCCCAGTTTTAAATCTCTGCCTATTTTGTTTTCCATAAATACTGTGCTTGCATAAATCTAGCTTTAAAGACTTTAGACTAGGAAGTAACTTGCGATCATATAATACCTTTAATCCTTATTTGCTCATATGGCCCAACCATTGATGCCACAGTTGAACAAAATCACTGTCGTTGTCAGATACCATTGTTGCATCATCTGACTCGGTTCTTCCTTATAACAGAAACAGGTTACCAACCTTCTTTGCTTTCATAGCCAGTAGGATTCCTTTGTAGACTTTCATAACTCCACCTTGAACGATATTGTTATATCCTCCAGTATCTAAGACTCCCAAATAAATTAGGTTCTTCCTAAGCTCAGGTACATGTCTCACATCAGTTAGTATTTTAACAGTTACATCAAACATCTTAATTCGAATGGTACCAATTCCCACAAATTTACACGAGATATCGTTTCCCATGTAAACTATTCCATCATATATAGACTGGTAAGTAACAAACTAGTGTCTATGAAGACACATGTGATTTGAAGCACCAGAATCTAGTAACTATTGTTGATCATGACGTGAACCAATACTAATTCATAAAACTTCATCAGTCATACCTGAACCTATTGTTGAACCTGTTTCAATTGCATTTTCTTCCTTCGTCTCCTTTGGAGGGTCTTCTTTGGAGGCTTGTTGTTGCTTGCAACAATCCTTCTTCAGGTGTCCAGATTTTTCACAAAACCAACACTTAAGTTTTCTCTTCTTTCCCTTCGAATTTGACTGAGATAAAACCCTCTGACTCTGTTCTCTTTGTTTAGGTCTTCCTCTGACCATCATCGCTTGATATGTAGAGGTTTCTAGAATGGATTTATTCCTTGTTTCCTCAGACAATAAATCTCCAACAATATCATCAAAATCAATACTTTATGTTGACCTGAAAGTAATAGATGTAACAAAGTGATCCCATGATGTGGGAAAATAACACAATAATGTAATTGGATTATCTTCAGATTCAAATTTCACTCCCATGATAGTCAACTCAGCTAAGTGATTATTAAAAGTATTCAAATGATCAGTTATTTTAATACCTTCCTTCATGTGCAAACTATACAATTATCTTTTCAGGAAGATCCTATTTGTCAAGGATTTCATCATATACGAGCTTTCTAGCTTTGTCCATAAACTGACTGTTGTCTTCTCCGAGACAATATTTAACAGGACATTGTCAGCCAAACACAGGCGTATGGCACTCAATGCTCTCACGTTGATCGCATCTCAGTCATAATCTGTTATGGTCGTGACTTGCTTTGCTTTTCCCAAAAGTGCCTTCACCATGCCTTGTTGCACGAGCAAATCGTGCATCTTAAACTTCTAGATCTCGAAATTATTCTTGCCATTGAACTTATCAATTTTGAACTTAGCACTCTACGTGTTTGCCATTAGAGGAAAAAATTCCCAAAAACACCACTGCTTATAATAACCAAGGCCCTTTGAAAAAAACAATATGGGGATGAATGATGATATAAACTTTACCAGGTTTAATAAAAAAGTTTAATTAAAAACTATTTTTACTAACCCCACCTTTTCAACACCTTTTATTAAAAAAAAAATTAAAATCCACCTTTTTAATTCCTCCCCCTTTTATATATAATATAATATGCATAAAATACTTAATACAATATGCATCCTATATTCACCTTTTATAGCATCCTCCATTCGTACGCCATACCATAAAAATTTTTCAAACAACAAAGACCATACCTTAAATTCCTTTAAAAATATAAGAATTCCTTTAAAAATATGTGAGATCATGACTTTTGGTTTAAAAGGAGTCGTCACACCTCCTGATGTAGCTACCCTGCGACGTGCTTCAAAGGGTTGTTGCACCTCCAAATGCAACTATGCTGTGACGTGTTTCAATGGGTCATCGCCCCTCTCGATACAACTAGGGTGCGATGCTTTCATGAATTTTTTGGAACATAAGTTTGGCCCATAGGACGTCACACCTTCCAAGAGGAGGCCCTTGCGATGACATGGAAATCAATGCACCTTAAAGAGGTTTCACTCCTATGTCTTTGATACCAATTGTTATATTTGAAAATGAGGAAACATAAATATCATATAAGACAATCAATAAATATGCATATAAGAAACACAACGATTTACGTGGCTCATCCAAACGTTGGGCTACGCCCACCAAGCATAGGTATCGGTTGTATTATTATTTAGATCAAGGAGATTACAACAACTCATTGACATTCACATCTCACTCACACTCTTCTCTGCCTCTACGGGTTTACATAAATACATTTACACAGAAACTAAAAATGATCTCACTCACACTCTTCTTTGCCTCTACGGGTTTACATAAATACATTTACACAGGAAACTGAAAATGAATGCGCTCCTATCCTTTGTCTCATTTAGTTAAAACCAATTCGGAATAATAGGATCTAAAATCCTAATCTCTAGAGTTTGTTGTCACCATTTAACATAGCCGCCTACCATCTTCCAGCGCCCCATATACGTGGTAAGTAGGTGAATAATCTGTGTTAGGTGAATAATCTGTGTTACTCTCTGTTAATCATGTATCTTAATGATTAATGGACGTAAACAGACATGTGGGAAGGTTATCTATGTTAATCCTGGTTTTTAATTTGTAGACACGATAAAGAATACTCTTGTATAGTTAAATCCCACACACACATTGCAGATTTATTACAGATTTTTAATTAAAAAACTGAGATCTATAAAGAGTGGCATTACAAAGTGGCGTTTTATCTTCTTTCCTCAATTTCCTCCCAACAACTAATGGAGTGCTCAGAGGTTTATAACCTTGCATGTTAAGCCTCTTCAACAAGTCTTCAACATATTTGGATTGACCAATGGATATACCTGCATCTGTTTGTTTGGTTTGCATAGCCAAAACATATTACATTTCTCCTAAATAAGACATCTCAAATTCAGATTTTATTGTCTTTTTGAACTCCTTCACAAGTGAGGGTGAGGTTCTCATAAAAATTAATTCATCTACATATAAGAAAACAATGATGAAATTTGATCCCACAACGTTTTTGTATAGGGTACTCTGAGAAGGACATTTATCAAAGCCATGATCGTGAAGATAGTTATCAATTCTAGAGTACCAATCTTGAGGTGTTTGTTTCAGAGCATAAAGAACATTTTTAAATCTAGAGTGAAACCTTGAGGTTGTTCAACATAAACTTCTTCCCTCAAATATTCATTTAAGAAAGTAGATTTAACATCCATCTGACAAATTGTTAACTTTAACTAGGATGCAATGGAAAGAAAATTTCTTACAGTTTCAAGTCTTTCTACAGGAAAAAATGTTTCCTCATAGTCAATACCTTGTTGTTGCACATATCATTTTGCAACTGAATGTGCTTAATACTTTGAAATACTTCCATCCATATTAAATTTTATCTTGTAAATCCACTTTACTCCTATAGTAGATTTTCCATGGGGAAGATTAACTAGCTCCCATATATCATTTTTTTCAATTCATGACATCTTATACTCCATGTATTGCACCGATGGCTCATCAATGAAAGTTTCTTTAAAATTAAAAGGTTCAACATATGCATAAGAAAAGAGAGCAAAATTATCCCCAACATACCTAGATGTCCCATATATTTCTTTCAAACTTCTTGCTTTTCTAGAAGGACTAGATGGAGGTATTTCTTGTGTATCAACATGAGATATTTCTATTTGAGAATATTAATATGACTTCATTGGAGAACTCCTTGAAGGTGAGCATGCATTTCTTACAGTAGAGGGGTGTAAACATTGATCATTGTTATCAAAAAACAAATTTTCAATATGTGGACTAATCATTTTATTTTCTCCTACATTCTTGAGATAAACTACCCCTTTATCAAACATCACATCTCTACCAACACAAATATCATTAGTAAGTGTATCATAACACCTATACGTCTTTATTTATTTTTAATATCCAATGAAAATACATCTCACTCATTTTCCATCTAATTTTTGTCTTTGTTGTGTAGGAATATCAACAAAACATGTAGACCCAAAAATTTTCAGATGAGAAATAGTTGGTTTTCTACAAAACCAAGATTCATAAGGAGTACATTTTTTTACCATATTTGTAGTACTTATGTTGAGGATATATATACTTGTATGGACTGCATCTTCCCAATACATGTTTGAAAATGACATTTTTTTTAACATACATTTGACCATCTCTAGAATTGTTCTATTTTTTTTCCGTCTGTTACTCCATTTTGTTGAGACGTATATGCAACAATTAATTACTTCTTTATGCCATGTGAGCTGCAAAATTCCTTGAACTTATTAGAGGTGAATTCTCCACCTCAATCAGTTCAATACATGTTTGAAAATCACATTTTTTTTAACATACATTTGGCCATCTCTACAATTGTTCTGGTTTTTTTCTCTCTGTTACTCCATTTTGTTGAGAAGTATATGCAACAATTAACTACTTCTTTATGCCATGTAAGATGAAAAATTATTTGAACTCATTAGAGGTGAATTCTCCACCTCAAACAGTTCTCAATACTTTCAAATAGTATCATGATTTCTTATCAACAAGTGCTTTAAATTTTTGAAAGAAACTAAAATCTTTATACTTTTCGATTAAGAAATAGACCCAAGATATCCTTGAAGAATCATATACAAAGAAAATAAAATATGTATTATTTCCAAGAGATAAAATATGCATGGGGCCACAAATATCTACATGTACTAAGGCCAAAGGTTCATTTTCTCTAAAATGATGATGAGAAAAGCTATCTCTATGTTGCTTCCCTATTTCACAACCCTCACATATCTTATTATTTGGCTCTATGAATGAAGGAAAACCTCGTACCAAGTTATTGTTCTGCATGAAGTAAAACGATCCAAAACTAAGGTGTCCAAATCTCTTATGCCATAACCAAGGCTCATCAATCGAGGCCTTCAAGAAATCTACACTTGATTCTATACTTAACAAAAACATCCTTTTATCTATCATAGGAACTTCACAAACAAGGTCATTATTGTTAAAAATATTACAAAAATTCCCTTCAAAAGTAGTCTTGTAGTTTTTAGAATTTAGTTGCCCTCTGATAATCAAGTTATTCTTTAAACTTGGAAAAATAAAAGTATCATGTATATACATAATACTTACATTCTTGACTTTTATAGAAATGATACCTTTTCCCCTTACTGCTACCTCATTATCTTGGCCAAAGTTTACTTTCCTCATCACACTCTCATCTAACTTTACAAACATATTTTTTTTCTTGTCATGTGATTTGAGTAGGCACTAGTTAAATACAATACAAAATCATGTTTGGCATAAAAAATGTTACATGTGAGAAACAAATTTTGAGAGTTCTCACCTTCGTCTTTAGTAAAATTTTCTTGAGAGGTCTATTTTCTTCTTAAAATTATAGCGTTCAAGGTGACCATTTTTATCACAATAGTTGCAATGAAATTTACCTCTCCTGGGGTTAGTGTTTCTTCTCTTACCATGACCTCTTCTTCCTATGTCTCTTTCATGGCCGCTACCTCCTCTATTCTATGATGAAGAAAAAGTAGAAATATCGTTCATGGTAGTGGAAGATAGTTTCTTCTTGTCATCAACCTTCAACTTGCTTTGGAAATCTTGATCCGGAAGTTCCTCATTCCTTTTAAACATGTATTCACATACTTGAAGGCTTCCAAACATATCAACAAGGGTTAGGTGTGATACATCCCTTGAATCCTCTATAGAAATATTGATGGAATCATTTTTTTAGGAAGACTTCTTACAAAAATTTCAACAATCCACCTATCTTCAAGAGATTCACCACGAGCATGAATAAAATTCAAAATATTTTGAACTCTAGTAATAAAATATTCAACACTTTCATTTTCTTTCATAGTAATAGGCTCAAAATATATTCTCAGCATTTGGAGTTGGACTTTAGCTACCTTTTTCTATTCTCCATCAAATTTCTCTTTTGATAAACTGAGAGTGAATTGTAGGAAGCTTGGTAGTCTTCAGACACTGGTCCTCATAGTTTTCCCCACCAAGAAGAGGAATCAGGTATTGTACTGCATTTGAATTTTGGGCCATTTCTCCTTTTCCAAATAAAATAAAATGTTGTAATCAACCTTCTCTAATATCAAATGAAGAATCTGATCAAAATGAAATTGAATGACAGTTAAAACCAAACCCAACAAACTCAGATCTTTTCCAGAAGAAATTCCTCCCGCAAAAAAACACTTGCTTAGTAGAGATTAAAGAAACTCTCTTTAAATACTTTTTTTTCAATAAAAAAAATGCAGTAGCACAACGACACTCTGTTGCATAAAAATTCTATAATAAAATGATAGAAACAACACTCTGTTGCATACAAAAAACCACTACAACAAATTACAACAACACTCTATTGCATAAAAAAAATGCTACAACAGCATGATTCTGTGAACAAAAGTTTGTTTCAAATAAAAATTACAGCAGCACAAAACAACAGTCCGATAAAAAAAAATGTTACAGTAGCACAACACTGTAAGACAAAAATAACAACACTCTATTGCATAAAAGAAAACAATACAGCAACATGATTCTGTGAACAAAACTTTGTTTCAAATAAAAATCAAAGCAACACAACAACAACACTCTGATAAAAAAATGCTACAGCAACATCACTTTGTAAGAAAAAAATAAAGTAGCTAATTGTCGGGAGCATTATATCCTCTACACCTCCACTATTAAGATTAAGAACAAAAGAATGAAGTGAAATAATGCCCAACAACAACAACGTGAGGACTCAATGTTTTCGTTTGATGAAGAAAAAATGTGGCAGGTTCACCCAAACACTTGGCAATTTCGATTTTACATCTAGAGTTCAGCAAGCCAGACATATGTACATGGAATGCTTGAAAAACTAGGCATCAATTATTTCATTTCAAGTTTAATGTTGTTATGAAGTTTTTGGATATGATATAAGTGAAGTTTCAATCCCCTTGAGTCCACGAAGTCTTGTTGGGTTATCAGTGGTTAAGTTGGTACTTGGGTTGTGTTGAGATAGCTTAAGATATAATTTTTCAAGAAAATTGGCTATAAATTCTTGACTTCTAATATGAAAATAAAACCGAGTGTGTACACATGTTTATTATTAAAATATTAATATCAATATATTCATCACAAAATATTTTGTGTGATGTTGAATTTTTTTATTATGTAGATAACATGAAAATTATCACATCATATACACAAATGAACAAAAGATGTATAGAGGGAAACTTAATTTGGGAGAAAACCCAATTAGAAGGTGAGTCCTATGTTCTGTTGTTTTTTCTTCATTTATGAAATGCAAGTACAAAGAAAACATGGGGCACTCACTATGGAGTTAGCTTTCACACTGTGGCTTAAACCACTGCTTAAACAACTACTAATGAATCTCCTACCTTCTCTGTTAGTATCTCAAGCCCCCACTTCTAGATGTTCTGGTCAACTATGGAATAATGACAATGCTAAGGAATGGAACCAGTCATTTTGCCTCCTCAACCCTCAGTTAGTGATATGGTTTTAGACATTTTAGAAACTTTTTGGAATTCCACATGTAGCTAGCCCCACATGTGTGAGTAATGGGGGACTCATACCATGGTGGTCAACAAATAGTTCAGTTGCATACTAGTTCCAATTGAGGTGAATTTTGCACAATTGAAAAGGTCTCCATGTGCATTAGAAGGATGAAAGCAATGTTTGTAAATTTTTTACCCCCCAAAATGTTGTTTGCTAACTCAAAATGGCTATAGAAAGTTCAAAATCCAAAATCTTCCTTTTGACACCTGCCACTAAAATGTATTGTGCAATCCAATTCCTCCAATTTTTCCAAAAAAAAAAAACACCAAAATAGATGAATATTATATAATGATACAATACAAATCAATTACACCAACTGAATTGATATTTATTTTAATATCTATGGTTTAAAAGTTATGTAAAATGTGTCTATGAGCGATTTTATAGGATTACATCACTGCATGTCCCACAAGTTATGTGTGAGATTTCCATAGTAGTATTCACTTAGTAGCGTTACACAACTAGTACGTTGATCAAATCATTGTATGTTAAGGGAGAAGACCATTCATTCTTCTCACAATTCAAAGCAATTGAATAAATTTCAATGTTAGACAACTCAAATATTCTTTCCACGAGATGTCCATTTGATCATGAGCAAAGATGTTAGGCAGTGGAAGAAAAACATAGCATATAACAGAGTATAAAATAAGCAAGAAGAAAAACACATTAAACCAAACACATCATTCATACACTTGACACAGTGATTTATGTGGAAACTCAAATCGGGAAAAAACCACGAGCAGTGATTATCGGTCTTCTTCTATTCAAGGGAGAATTACAATAGCCAACCCAGGCATACAACCATCCTCTCCTCACAAAATGTACTCGCATGCACTCGCATTGTCTACACATTGTCCTCACCTCTATGGGTATGCTCATATATATAACATCTATCACTGAGTTACACAAACTGATCCTGAATAGATAACATAGTTACATGAATAGTTCATAATTAGATTGCATGCACACACATGTGCATGCACACGTGCATGTGCATGTGCATCTACACGTGACCACATGGGAAAATTCATTGGCATGTTTCCAACAATCTCCACCTTGAGAACAGTTTTCCTGATATATCATGCCCTTAATTAATTCATCCATCACCTTCTCTACAAGAGAATCCAAACACCATCACAGCTCCGCAACTTCTCTGACAGTACTGTTACGTAAACATGCCTGCACGATTTACTCCAGCGTGGACCATTATGTCTCCATCAGTAACATGTCTAATAAATCTATGCACTTGTCCAAATCTCATGAATCATAACCACATACCAAATCACTGCAACCATTATAGATGATACTTGTGCTTCTATGTTTGAAGCACCCATTTCCATGCTCCTAACCTGGTTTTTCCATGTGTCTACTGACAACACCAACTGCATGTGAAATGCTGACCATTTCTCCATTGCAATCATCAAACTTCCTACTAGCATATAATACTCGAGACATATAACCCTTTTCTTCTTCATCAATTAGGACATAAACCTGAAGATAATTTACAATGGAAATCCAAAGGGATTTTACCAGTTTCACATTAATCATACTGAATTTCCTGAGTATCTTCACCACATAATTCTGTCGTGATGACCAAGCTTAACATATTTCCTATCTCTGTGTCTTTCCATTCCCAAGATTTATTTTCCTCCTCCGATATCCTTCATAAAAAGCATCCTAACCAACTGAGCCAACCTGTTGATCTCAACCATGCTTTGTGCTTGAAGCAAGCATAACATATAACACCAAGATAATTAATATACCATAAACACAATGATTATACTCAATTCTTGTAAAATTTGGCTCACGATGAAGGAATCAAACATCTTGTACCATTTGCCTAACATGCTTCAGGCCATACAATGATTTTTGAGTTTGCAAACAATTCTTCTATTGCGTTTATGAACTAACCATTCTGGTTGTTCCATATACATCCCCTTATAAAAGGAGATTCATCAAAAATTGCATCTTTGTCCATGATGATTCTGTGAAATGTAGGATCCCACAGTCTGCACCCCTTAACATCATCACCATATCAAACATATACTTGTTTGATCTGGGTCCTACTTAGAAAGATGATAAAAAACCATAAGCATCACAACCGAATAATTTCACATTCGAGTAATTACCAGAAGACATGTTCATACCTCTTCTTGAATCTTCCTGTCTTTTGCAACCGATGGTGACCAATTTACCAGATAGCACAACCGATTATGTCCACAACTATTGTTGCAACTTGGCATTATTGAACATGCATATTCAATCCCAACTTCCTTGCAATACTTTCCAAGTTCCATGTATATGAAATTACCTTCATCATATATTCTCAAACACTTGATTGACCTGCCAACACATCAGCCTTTCTAAAGACCCACATTTCTAAATTGGACACACTGCTCCACCTCAAACTTTGCAATCGAACAACTTTAACCAAATCCGGCTAAACCGGCCAAGTAAGCCTTCACTTCTTACCTCCAAGCCCATTTACAATGGATTTCACCAAGTATTTTATAGGCTTCATTACATGCAATTCATGGACACAATACCACGAGATACCCAATAAACATGGACATAAAAAACCACTTGCTTTGACCTAAAAACAAATTTAACTCATTAACTCTTTCATCGAGTTAAGGCTAACCCAACATACATGGCCCCCCATATATTGAATCTTCCTAAATCTATGTATAGAATTTTCATAGGTGACCTGATAAACCATGGGTATGCATGTTTATTCAGGTCTTATAGACATATGCCCATTTACATGCAATCAATAATTTCTACAACTCCAAAGTAAATACAATTATTATTTTTATTTTTATTATTGTTTCAAGGTGACTCAACCATCACCGCCCTACACCTTCTATGCGAACAAAGGTGGAAATACACAACAGATTTACAAAACTTCATCAACCATACCTGTAGTTGAATTTTCTTCTATTGTGGAGTCCTCTTTGGATCCTTGTTTTCTTTTCCAACAATCCTTCTTGAGATGCCTAGATTTTCTACAAAACCAACATTTTTCCTTACCATTACTGTCTTTTGACTTAGACTTGGTTGTACCTTTCTGATCTTTCCCTCCTTCTGTAGATCGACCTCTGACCACCATTGCTTCTTCTTTTGAGGTTTCTTTACTGGATCTTCTCCTCATCTCCTCACTTAATAGAGCTCCCACAACAATGTCATACTCAATTGCATATGTTGTGTTAAACCACACAGTTGTGACCAGATTATCCCAAGACTCAGGAAACAAACACAGTAGCATAACCACCTTGTCTTCATTTTTGAACTTTACTTCCATAGCAGTTAATTGACAAATAAGAGTATTGAAAAATTTTAAGTGATCAACGATTTTTGTACCTTCTTTTATTCGCAAGCTGTACAACTGTCTCTTTAAGAAGATTCTGTTTGACAAGTTCTTTGTCATATACAGACTCTCTAGTTTGGTCCACAAATCTGTTGTTGTCGTCTCTTCAGGGATGTTAAACAACGCCTCATCTGCCAGACACAAACAAATAGTACTGAGGGCTCTTATCGATGAATTTCTCCACCTCAAACTTGAAACTCTGCATTTTCGCCATTAGCAGAAAACTCCAAAAAACACTGCTTATAAAAATGATTCTTCTTAATATATAAGAGTAATTGTATTTCAAGTTTGAACCCCAAAATATAAACTTTGATTAAAATGTTAAAAAAAAAAAACTTTATTAAACACCCCTTCACCTCACTTTTTATTAAAACACACTCGGGACCATGTCCCTTTTTGAATAAAACAAAGGTGACCTCATCCACATTTTTATATAATAAAGTGATCCTCCACCTCACTCACTTTTGAATAAGACAAATAACTCTTCAAACTTTAGTTTATAACATGCATGTGAATTATCCTTTTAATTTTTCCTCTAATGGATTATCACACCTTATATGAGGACCACCTGTGACTATTTCTTAATCGTCGCAGTGTGTTAATGGGTAGCCTGGGACGATGTAATAAAAACCATCTGCAACGATGTAATAAAAATCGTCCTTGGTTGTTCACTTCCACTTTACTCGACTCGGCTCGACTCTTCAATCCAACGACCATATTCTTTTTTCCTTCACTCTCTGCTCCTTCAACTCTGAGCTCTGATACCACTTGTTAGGCAGCGGAAGCAAAATATAGCATATAACTAAGTATAAAATAAGCAATATGAAACAAGCATTAAACCAAACACATCATTCATACACTTGACACGGTGATTTATGTGGAAACCCAAATCAGGAAAAAATGACGAGAAATGATTATTGGTCTTCTTCTATTCAACGGAGAATTACAATAGCCAACCCAGGCACTCAGTTGCATAAACTCATCATGAATAGATAACATAGTAACACAAACAATTCATAAGTAGATTTCATACACACACATGTGCAAGTGCATCTGCATGTGACTCCATGGGAAAATTCATTGGCATGTTTCCGATAAGAGATACCATTTCTCTAATCTTGAATAAATTCCAATGTTAGACTACTCACTTACTTTTCCTACGACTCGTTCAAGATTCTGTGAGATGTAAATAACTAATCTTGTTTTGTTTTAGAAGTTGTGGGATGTACATAGATGTTCGGATATTGTATGAGCACATTGTAACAGTGTCAAAGTGAAATTTTCGATTTTCAAAGATATATTAATGTCATCATATGCTAACAATAAGGTCAAATTTGTACGTATCATTTAAATTATTAGTCCCTGCCAAAGAAGGACTATAGCGATGAGTTTGCTATTGATTTGACATTAATTTGTCTTGTATTTTAAATTTATTTGTGTAGTGTAATGTTTAACATAATTAAACAAATATATATTTTTTGATATAATAAAAATATTTGTTTTTCTTATTTCTGATTGGTTGATATATTCCAAGTCTTATTGTTGCCTTCACATATTTCAATATTTGAAATTAATTACATAATCAATAAACTTGGTTATAAGTACCTAGTACCTTTTATATAAAAAATTAAGAAAAAATGTAAAAATGTCCCCTGTTCTCTCATTATTACTATCAATTTGTTTCATTATTATTGCATTTCAATAAACTTGGTTATAAGTACCTAGTACCTTTTATATCAAAAAATTAAAAAAAAAAAGTAAAAATGCCATGTGTTCTCTCATTATCACTATCCATTTATTTCATTATTATTGCATTTATGATTTTCTCTTATCATTAATACAAAGTGTACTCCTACTAGATTAATACAAAATGATATACATATAATTATGTATGATGACATATGTGTAATTTATTTTTGATAGTAATTTTGAAATTCTTTTTAAATGAAAATAAATTAATAAAAATATAGTTAAAGATGAAAAACAAAATGATATTGACAACTTTTATATATATATATATATATATATATATATATATCTTTCCCTTTTAATAATGATTTTGAATTTTTCTTTAATAAAGAAAAATAATAATTATATCAAATTAACAATGGTTTTATAGTAAATTGACAATTTTGGGACACTCTAACTAGTTCAATGATCACATCTAGGTACACTGTATTTCCAAATTTACTTGGCAGGGACTAAGTTGCCATGCAACCCTTGTTATACTACCTTAAGTATTTTAGCTTCTCATCATTTTGAAAAAAATGAGAAATCATAAAAGTTGAAAAATGTGAGCATGTGATAAAAAATTATAAAAATATGATGGAAGAAATTCACATGCTTTGCTATTAACATTGGAATTCAGTAAAGCTTGGGAGAATCCTAATTTTATAGTGTTGAAATAGTATAAATAGATTCAGCACTCTTAAAAATCCTAATAATCCATTATATACAATTTCAACCACAAAAATCTACAATTTCAATTATTTTTCTCAATTTATAACCTGTTTTTAAACTTCTAAAAATGCCCAGTAGAAAATAAGCTTCAACTATTTTTCTCAATTTATAACCCGTTTTTAGACTCCTAAAAATGCCCAGTAAAAAATAAAAGCATAGAACGTTTATACTATTCACTATTCTTTTTTATGACACATTGAGTGGAGAAATTCACTTTTGATTAGGGAAATTGAGTGGTGATAATAGAGAACGGGCCTCTGCAGAAGAACACTCCTTCGATGTCCACACAAAGTTTTACTACGAACAGTTTCGCAGAAAGGAAAAATAATCCCGCCTGTTGGTATAGAGGACGACGGATTCTGGAAGCATAGTTGTTAATACAGTCGTTGGAGAACGCCGAAAGGCATCAGCAGATAAAAAATTTATTAAATTTTATTATTGATTAACAAATAAACGGTTGCGCTTCATTTATCTGGTGTTTGATAAATTGTGAAGCAAAGAGAGATGCAGAGAGAAAGAATAGAACAGTATATTGAAATGTATAAAGAAGTACAGAACTCAGAAGATGGTTACAATGTAAGATGGTTGAGCTATATATGCTCAAGCAAGACGAAAATAGAAAGTACAACTATCCAGTACAGCTGGAAGTGTACGGTCATACTGTTGAGGGTACAATATATTTAACACTCCCTCTTAGACTCAACAGTTACAATCAGCAGCACTGACTATGCCTAAGTGCTGTCTCTGGAAGTCAA